>JADRCD010184692.1:0-12989 GCA_019843815.1 Montemys delectorum
AGAGAGAGAGAGAGAGAGAACTGTAAAGGAAGAAAGGAAGTTTTTTGAGTGGCTCAGGGGCTTCAGCTTCCTTCAGCTTTGGCCCTTACCCAGTGTCTCTAATTAACGTAGATCCCAAGCACTTTCAGCTCCTACACACTTTTCAGGCGTGGCTCATTCAAACCTACCCACCCAACATGTCTGTCTATCCATCTAAGCGTCCACCCCTCTGTCCATCCACCCACCCCTCTCTCTATTCATTGCCCTCCCTCCATTTATTTGTCCTGCCTCACTTGACCTGTCTGTCTATCCATCTAATTATCCATCTGTCTGTCCATCCACCCCTCTCTCTATTCATCTCCCTCTCTCCAAGCATTTCTGCTGCTTCGCTCTCAGCAGACACTGAACCCCAAGCCAGACATGGGGCTTTTAAAAATGACTGCTGCTTTGTAGGGGCCTTTCAAATTAGAGGGGGAGAAGATTTGTCAGTAGGTGAATTCCAGAGCTGAGAGAACAGCAGGGGGAGTGATCCATACTGCATTCAGAATATCAGCTTCAGCCCCACACTGCTGGAAGTCTGAATCTTGACCCAACTACGCATGCATGTTCCTTGAATCTCAGGGTACCTTCTGTAAAATGGGATCCCAGCACCCCCTGGGTGTTGCAGCTGGCTGTTCTTTTGCCTGTTGCTGCATTACTAGGCACTCTGGACATTTTATCCATAGTTCTGTGATTAAATGACTCAGGTTAGGCTCAACTGGATAGTGTTCCTGTCCCATTTAATGCCAGCTGAGTTCATGTTTAGTAGTATTCAGCTGTGTTGGAGGGGGTGGGGGAAGTGTTTCAGATGGCTTCAGGCATGCCTAGCAGCTGGGCTGGGGTGGGTGGCTGAGAGATGGGGACCATCAGCTAGAATATTCACTGGTGGCCTCCCTCCCCTGGCTTATTAGATTTCTTACACCCTGTCCAGGGTTCTCAAACTAGGTGTGGTCTGAGCCAGTAGTGAGCATGACCCAGAGTTGAAAGCAGGCTGGCATGGCCCGTCTAAAATGGGCTCTGCACACAGGATGAGTACAGGCACTTCAGATCTGTTTGGATTCCCTCTCCCTGAGAGAGTGGAGAGAATGGATGGCCATCCTCATAACAGTCAGCCTCCATTACTGGGAGATTAGCAGAGCTAATACCTGGGAGGAGACTGCAACAGCAACTGGGGTGAACAGGCCCTGGGTGTGTGGGACACTGAGAAGTTAGTCCCCGTGTCTCAGGAGCATTTTAGGAGCAGGATCTCTGTTTGTAATTCCAAGTTCATGATGCGAACATATAGCAGACTCATGATGGACAGTCCTAATGTTAATTACAGACCATTTGTGGGACATCCTTGGGAAAACCTGTTGGAGGGCACTCAGAGCCCCCTTCCCTCCCTAGTGTGCAGGAACTCAAGCTCCTGGCTATGCTCATGTGGTTCCCCTGGCCTGCTGATAGACAGACCACCAACATAGAGGAGCAAAGAAGGTGCCACCTTGCTGCCTGGCTAGCTTGCTCTCCCGCAGCAGCACTGCCTAATTGGTGAGGGCCATTTCTATATCTTAGCAGAAAATGGAGGTTTTCTTTCCTTGATGTCATGATTTGACTGGGAGTTAGCAAAGCTTCAGTAGATTCCTAAATGTCTACTTAAAAAAAAAAAATCAAGGCTTCATCTGGGCCTAGCATGGGGGCTCCCACACTCTCTTTGTGGGAGGAAGATAAAAGGCTTTGGAGCGCGTCCTCCTGGCTGCCTGAGAACGGGAACTTGGGCTAGTTAAACATCCCTGGTAATGGTTTCTCTCCGCCAAGGGTTTTTATCTCTTCCTACAAATGGTTGCTGCCTTTAAATGACTTCCGTGGGGAAGAGACATAACTGTAAATGAAGGGATCTGAGGAAATGTAGGCAGGAGGACCTTGGAATGCAGGTAGCCATAGGGTGCCCTGTACTGAGCCAAGCCCTCCCCATTCCTCACCTCCTCCAAGCCTCACCAAGTGGGAAGCAGGATGAGGGCTACTGTCAGCCATATTTATAATTGGAAAAACTTGGAGCCCAGGAAGACATATCTAGGGTCATGGCCAAGGCACCATGAAGAGCTTAGCCTCACTTCCTGTCACCTCCTAGGAAGGGCTGATTGACAGCAGAGTGATCCACTAGGAAAGGACTCTTCTGAGTGGTTCCTCCTACCTTTCACACCGCAGGCCAAGGCCATTTCCCTTGCCACAGAATGGACCATCCCTTAGTCAGGGGTGAGTGCCTGTCCTTGCCCTGCCTCCCACAAAAGAGCTCAGTCCTGGGAAGCCACATGGATCTACTGGTAAAGATGGTTAATTTATTTAACTTTTCAGACCTTCAGTGTCCCCATCTGTAAGCTGAATCATAATTTGTGCTTCTTAGGGTTGAAGTTGGGGCAAATCCTTGCCTCTGTGTGTGATCCCGAGGAAAAGCAACTACACTCGATGTGCTTGAATTTTATAAGCAAAATCTCTGTCCTCACAGCTCAAGAGGAAAGGTGGATGTTAAGGAGATGGCTCAGCGAATAAAAACCTGCTGTGCAAGTGTCAAGACCTGATTCGAATCTCTAGAACCAACATAAAAGTCAGATGTGTGGTGTGAGTGCATAATTCAGTGCTTCAGTGGGAAGATGGGAGAGGAAAATAGGGGAGTCCCCTGGAAGCTAATGGGACAGCCTGGTGTACTGTATGCACGAATGAACAAGAGACCCTGCCTTAAACAAGTTGGAATGCAATGACTGACACCAGAGGTTGTCCTCATGTGGACCTACACACACACACACACACACACACACACACACACACACACACACCATCAGGAGTAACACAGCAGAGTTTCCATAGCTGAAATGAGAGCTTTAAGGTCCAGATAATCCACGCAGCTCTCCAGGAAGGCTTTGCTATAAATAGCAGTTGTCAGCCAGGGGAGCTCTGTGCCCCTAGTATGGGGATATGGGTACCTGTCTTTCTATTGGGGCTGTAGCATGGGAGAGGGACTGCAGGGACACCTAGTAAATGCTGGTGATGTGTAATGTCTGCTTCTTTCTCAGTGTGTGGGGCATCCCTGCACAGGAAGAAGCCATCGTCCCCCAATGTCACTAACACCTGTCCAAGGAAGATGACTCTAGGACAATGCCACAGACCAGGCATTTGGGTTCCATAAAAAATAGGAGCCTAGACTCAGCAGGTGGGCCACAGCAGGGCTGGGACAAGAACAACATCCTCATCTTGAACATCAGCATCTTCATCACTTGAGCATCGGAACTACATTGGGAGTAGACAAGTGGGCAGTCTTGGGTAAAGTTCCCTCACAAATAACCAGCGTTGGACTCTGTATCTCCATTTCCCCAGCCAGGGACCAACCGCACCCAGCAGGAACTAGAATATTTCAGCAGTCTTCAGGGATTGGATTTGGTTTCCAGCTTTCCAGACTAAAGGCAGAAGCCAGCTCTCACAATGAGAGGGAATGGAGGGAGCTTGTAGCTCCATAACTCTGTTCTTGCTTGCCGCAGCCTGCAATTAATCATTGCGATTAACCTGACACACTCAGCTAATATTAATCTGGCATACTCAGGGCTAATTGGAGGCCACGCCTTCCCCTTTGATTGAAACAATGCCCCTTCTCTCTGCAGTAACTGCAGCGAGCTCAGCAGGATCCTTGTCACACTGCAGCTTTCCCAGGCAATAGGCTTGACATTTGTGCATGGTAGGGGTTGGGGGAAGGGTGGAGCTGGCTAGTGTGGGTGGAATCTTCTAGCTAGGGCCAAGGAGCAAGTCCCTGGCCACTCAGAAGTGCTAGCCTAGCGCTGTTGAACCTGAGATACAAGCAGAACCAAGCAGAGGGCTCCAGGCTCCTCTGTCCCTCCTGGGGCAAGTCTATCTCTGCTCTTTATTTTCACCTGGATGAGCTTGAGAATGAACTGCCTCTTCATGCTCTTTGTCCCTCAGGGTTCATTCATTTCCATCACTGGAGGGTCCTTGCCTCTGTCTGTCTCTCACAGACCACGGATAACTCCTGGGGCGTAGCACCCCTAAGAGGTTTATGGTGGAAAGTATCAGACATGGAAAGGGCGGGGACAGAAAAACAAGTTGGGGAGAAAGGGGTTTATTTAGCTTATATTTCCATATTGCTGTGCACTGTTGAAGGAAGTCAGGACAGAAACTCAACAGAGCAGGATCCTAAAGGCAGGAGCTGATACGGAGGCCATGCTCTTACAGTGAAGGGATGCTGTGTACTGGCTTGCTCATCCTGCTTTCTTACAGAATGCCTGACCACTAGCATAGGGATGGCACCACCTACAATGGGCTGGACTCTTCCCTCATTAGTCACTAACTGAGAACATGCCTTATAGCTGGATCTCATTGAAGACATTTCTCCAGCCGAGGCTCCTTCCTCTCTGATGACTTTAGCTTGGGTCAAGTTGACACACAAAATCAGCCAGTACACAAGGTGAACAGAAGAAAAATTAATGTACACACTGTGCTGTGCACATCCCTGGATAAATCTGGATGAAGCTACGACATGGGCTTCCAGAGAATCTTAGCAAAGAGAAACTTTGGTACACAAAGGAAAAAAAAAATTCTACTACCCTCCACGTGTCCCTTACCACCTGTTGCAGGTAGGCCAGTCATAAGAGCAGGAGAGATGGCCCTGCCCCTCACTGGCCGAAACACCTGGGAAAGCAGGCAGGCTCCACACCTCATCTGGGAAGCCCAGTAGAGCTGGCTCTGATGGCAGGAGCTTGGGGGAGCAGGTTCCTAGAGCACAAGATCAGGAGAGCTAACCCTGCCCCTTGCTATCTGAAGCACTGGTTGAACAAGCCAGGGCAGTGCTGGAGAGCTCACCCTGGTGGTGTGGGTGAGGGAGGGCTGGTGGTTTCAGGGCTTTGAATTGGTACACCTCAACATAGACATCATCTAGGAACTACTGGGGCATGTGAAAGGGCCAGTCCTGAAGATCCAAGGCTGCAGGATCTCCATGACACAGGGCAACCACAGTATACCTGAGAGGAGTCCCAGTGACAACCAGGTATCGATGGTGTAGCAGAAGCCAGAGACATTGATTGAATCAGACCAATGACTTGTTGCAATAAACATCTGCAAGTAAAGAAATGTGGACAAAAGGATGCTCCGTGGGACACACTGTGACACACTATAGCTCCCAGAACAAGATCCTTTTAGGTTTTGTTTTATTTTTTTGTTTGTTCTTTTAATTTCCTTGGGTGGGGGTGAGGTTGCAAACGGTAGAGGGTAGATATGAAGGGACAGGGAGATGAGTGAGATTAGGGTGCATGATGGGAAACTCACAATGAACCAATAAAGTTTTTTTTAAAAAGAACTCTGGGTTCTTTAAGAGTGTCAAATATGAAGGAGAATACCAAGGCAATGAAGGAGAATACATGGGCAGGCAAAGGTAGTCACGTTAGGCAAACACCTGCTGTCGAGACTGAATGGCTATCGTTTCTCTGTGGTCTTACCTTGGTGCTGAAGTATCAAGGTTTTCACCCCCTTTCTGGCGAATTCTTGTTATGTGTCCATGCAGGAATGGTAGGGAATTGTGTCTGCCTGCTGCTGCATGCTTTGTCTCCATTAGGACTGACGAGTCCTGAGATTTCCTTGTTATACTCAAATTTCTCCACAGCAGACTCATGGCTTTGGGGTCTAGCTGTGACGTATGAGAGTCTGCTGTATTTGAGCTCCCCAACTACATCCATTAGAGTCCCTTTTCCTGTAAGTGAAAGAATGCTTACCTTGGGATGAGGTAAACCGTGATGCACCCGCTGCCTTAAGCCTCATTGAAGAGTTGAGAGGCCGCTAGTTTCAGAAATGGTTCCTGCCCTTTAGGATTCTGTTCTTGTTTCTCTATTGAGTCTTTTGGCTCTGGTTTCCTTGGCCAATTCTCCTGGTCCCACTGTGGTCATGACATGGTGCCCGTAACTGGCATCTTTCTCAGGTATTCCTACAGTAGGTGCATGTTCTCCTGTAGCAGGCACTGCGGGTGGGATGCTTCTCCTCGTGTAGCAGGAACTATTTCAAAAGGAAGAGCCTGGTTCTGGGTAGGGTGTGACTTGCTACTCTGAAGGGTGGCTACAGATTAGAACTTTCTGTATTTTTTTGTTGTTTTGTTTTGTTTTGTTTTGTGCAAGTCAGCACCCTGGCTCTGACGGTCAACAAGAGCTATGGAGGACCTAGATGGTGTAGGGAAACAGCCAAGGTGCCCAGGAGAATCAGAGCCGTGAGAGTCACAGGGAAGATCTTACCTCCATCAGAAGGAGTTATGGGAAAGAACTTCCCCATGCATCTCAGCTCACTAATGTTTGCTTTTCCCTACCCAGGAAGTCACTACGGTCCAAGTGATAGGGTGTACCAACTTAATCCATTCCTCAGGAGCCCACCATGTTCAGTCCCATGGGAGGATGTGGTGGAATGAGCAGAGACCCAAAGAAGAGTCTAATGACCTCAGTTGGAACAGCAGGGAAAAGCATGTTCCTGTGGGTAGCCAGCAGGGTCCCCTAGCCCACTGGAGGGCATTAATCCTCAGGGGAGTTCCCCAAATTTATTATGTGATATATGAGGAATGTCATCGGGGCTTTGGGGCAGAAACTTGTGTTTTGTAGGTAGTTTGAGCCTTGTGTGAATCCATGTTGTATGGGTGGCATCATTGGGGGTGCAACTGTGCCCACTTTGGGTGCTGTCTTAGTCAGGGTTTCTATTCCTGCACAAACATTATGACCAAGAAGCAAGTTGGGGAGGAAAGGGTTTATTCGGCTTACACTTCTACATGGCTGTTGATTACCAGAGGAAGTCAGGACTGGAACTCAAACGGGTCAGGAAGCAGGAGCTGATGCAGAGGCCATGGAGGGATGTTTCTTACTGGCTTGCTTTTCCTAGCTTGCTCAGCCTGCTCTCTTATAGAACCCAAGACTTCCAGCCCAGGGATGGCACTACCCCTTTGATCACTAATTGAGAAAATGCCCCACAGCTGGATCTCATGGAGGCATTTCCCCAACTGAAGCTCACTTCTCTGTGATAACTCCAGCCTGTGTCAAGTTGACACACAAAACTAGCCAGTACAGGTGCATTGCCTTTGGTTGCTGATATGCACTCTACCAGGCCTGAATGTTTGGGACACTGCCATTATAACAAATTGTCAACTGTTTCCTCTCAAGCCCCATAGAAAAGAAACTTCCCAGCCTCTCTTGGAGAATATCAGAGCTGAAAAAGAAACAAACACATGGATTCAATGCCTTCCCTCATGGAGCAGAGATTGCGGATGGGTACATCTTCTCCTGTAGCAGGTACTGTAGGTAGGACACTTCTCGCGGAGCAGAAACTGTTTCAAAAAGAGAGCCTGGTTCTGGGTGGGATGTGACTTGCTATTTATTGTAAAGAGTGAACACAGATTAGACCTTTCTGATTCTTTTGTGAGTCAACACCCTGGCTCTGATGGTCAGCAAGAGCTATGGAGGACCTGCATGGTGTAGGGAAATAGCCAAGGTGCCCAGGAGAGTCAGAGCAGTGAGAGCCACAGGGAAGCTCTTACCTTCATCAGAAGGAGCTGAGGCACCCACCAACAGGCCACCACAGGGGATCTGGGTTCAGCCTTGAGGGGGTCTGGGCGGTGGTCTGGATACTTCGGCCATCTCAAGCCTGCATACAATCAGGTGCGCCTTCACCCCTCATGCCCATAGGCAGCTCCAGCAGATATCACTTCCCTAGCATTCTCATGGAGAGGAAACTGAGCTGAAAGTGTTTCTGACCTAACTTCCTAGTGTCTCACAAGGGCATGGAATCAGTCAGCTTGAGGATTGTAACCTCAGTGCCCTTCCTTCACCAGATACAGAATTTCTGGTTCAGTCAGACTCCCTCTAATAACCCAGGCTGGATCTATCTGATGGCTCACCCAAACAAGGTGATGATTTCACCCTTGACCTGTGTGGATGCCCCACCCCGGACTGGCCAGATGTTGCACACCATCCCTTTCAGGATATAGAGGAGCTGGGACCAGGGTCTGAGTCGACAGTGAGTACCATGAGTGTGTCAGAGGACAGCTCATTTATTGAAACAAAGGGACTAGAGCATAGAGCTTCTCTATATAATCTCAAGTCAGCAGGAAAGGGGGAAAAAGGGACAAGGGAGGAAGTGTTGTAGTGGGGGCAGGGACCTTCCAAGCAGACTGCTAGTCACATTATTTCTGAGAAGCTAGTTCAGGGGGGTAGAATATGGGGTGGCGGGGGGGGGGGTGAGATGGCAAAAAATTAAATGGCTTTATCGTGATGTGGGCAGTGCTCTACCAACCCTCATCTGGCTTGGGAACCCATATACCTGAGTTTATGGACTCCTGACAACCATCTTCAGAGACAGGGATGGCCACAAGTTCGTTTATAGAATGTCAAGTCCACCTTCTGAATGCTGGGAGGTAGATGTTAAGATTTCTTGGGTTTGATCAGAAGTACATCTGAGAAAAATGTAAAAAAATGTAAAACAGGCCGAGCCTGGAACCACAGCTAGGGCTAAACCAGCTCAGCAGTGAGTTCCAATCCGGAGATTGTTCAGCCCAGGCTGGACAGTGGTAGCCAGACTCTTACCTCCTCTGTGGTCAGTCGTGAGCTACCATCGATTGGGAAACATTGAGCTCTGCTGCAGAACTGATGGATGCCATGGATGCCAACTGCCCACCTTACACCTGGCCAGCACATTTCTCCTTGAACTTGAAGGACAGCATGACCACCCTGTGACTAGCTAACAGATAGGGAGCCAAGCACCAGGGGTCTGGAGTCAGGTTTCCAGTGATTCAATCTCTCAGTGTCACCCCTTATTTGGCAGCGTGAGCTGTGTAAGGAGCCTAGAGCTAGCTGTTGGACCATGAAAGCTAGTTTGTGTTGTGGTTGAGCGAGGCTTACTACGAAGAATCAGTAGAAAATTCTACAAGGGATGGAACAGTGAGCAACGCCCCCAGACATTACAAGGTCTCTCTTATCCTGTGGTTAGACAATGCCCCAAGCTGCTAGTATTCTGGCTAGACTCCACCCCCACAGTCACCTGACCACAGTCAAGTATGCCCCTCCCTACAGTTAGCTGGGAACAGCAAGGTAGTCCAGCCCACTATAAAAGGGACTGCTTACCTATCTCTCTCTCTCTCTCTCTCTCTCTCTCTCTCTCTCTCTCTCTCAAGTTCTTGCTCTCTTTCTTGTCTTTACTCTCACCTCTTGCTCCCTTTCTCCCTCTCCCTTTCTCCTCTTTCCATATAGCCATGGCCAGCCCTTACTTTTCTACCCTTTCTCTTTCTCTGTTTTCTACAATAAAGCCAAAAACTGTGCGCTACCACTGTGCTGGAACAATGGCTTAGGCCTTCCTGTAAAGAGCAGTGTCTAATCTCCTGCAGGAAAGCCTCCCAGCGTTTCCAAATGCCAGACAGGACCAAGTACTCTCACCCACTGAAGAACCACCTAGTGTCTTCATTTTTCCTTTTGACCCATGGCCACTGCCACCCGGGAGTCCCCACCCATTCTCAGCTCTTCCACGGTGTACAGTGACATCCTGAGATGTCCAAGAGCTAGAACCTGTCAGCCTTCTCTATGGACCCTCACTCTGCCTTCCCAGGGAATGCTTAGTGAGCAACCAACTGACCTTGAGTGGGGCTGGTGCTCTCTCTCCCCGTCCTTCTAGGTGCTGTTGGTGCAAAAGTTGGGGTTGAGAGTGAAGCCATCCTAGTGGGAGCCATCCATTAAACAATAGACGTCCATCAACTGATACTCAAGTCCTGGAGAAATGACCAAACTCATTTAAAAACCCAACCAACCACCCAGTGTTCCACCAGCCATTTCCCTCATCCAGCTATGCCCAGACCCATGACCTTGAAAAAGTCCTGTATCTCACTGCAAATTATCGCCAGGAAAATCTATGGTCAATTAAACAAGCAAATGTTCCTCTTGCACTTTTAACTTCCACTACTCTTAAATAAGCTCTGGCCTGACTTACAGGGGAAGAGACTGGACCCTTGCCTATTCTCTTCATCAGGCTAAACATTTGCCCCCGTGGCACAGTCTCTGGGCTTGGTTCTTAAATCAGCACAGACCAAATTCTCCCAGGATGAACTCCTGATCAGTGATGATAGCAATGACCTTGGAGAATTCCAATTGGTGCAAATCACCTGGGGACTGCCGTCAGCAGCGAGCATCCCGGCTAAAATAGCCCACTAGATAATTCCCTGGTTTATTACCCAGAAACTAAAACAGAGCAATGAGGCCCATGGCCAATAGGAAAGCATTTTAAAGGGAAAACATTTTCCTCTTGCAGTAGCATGTGAGTCCTGCGATTCCTCATCTGTGGCTTGTAGCCTTCCTCCTTTCATTAGCCATTTTTAGCCAGCAGAAAGGAATGCAGAGTTGGCCTTGGTGAATTCGTTGACCAAGGAATCTACCAACCACTGCATTGGTACTGAGCATTTAGACATTTACGAAGTTTGCTTTTATTTTCCCCATGTGTGTATGGTATACATGTGAATGTATAAGCATAATGTCATACATATGTGTGTAAGGATGTGTGTATATATGTGAGTGTTTACAGGCGTGTGTATGTGTGTGCAGGTGTGTAGAAGTATGTTACCCTGAGGTCAATTTAGGATTTTTTTTTTGTCATTGTTGCTTTTGTTTTTATTCATTTTATATGTGTGAGTACACTGTCGCTGTCTTCAGACTCTCCAAAAGAAGGTATCAGATCCCATTACTGATGGTTGTGATCCACCATGTGGTTGCTGGGAATTGAACTCAGGACCTCTGGAAGATCAGTCAGTACTCTTAACCACTGAGCCATCTCTCAGGATGTTTTAATAAATCACTCTCCTCCTTATATGTCAAGGCAGGGTCTCCCTCCCACTAACCCAGAGCTCATCAGTTCATTCCCGTTCAGTCAGCTTGCTCTGGAGGGTCTATGTCCATCTCCCCAGCGCTGGAATTACAGATAGGCCACCATGCCTCTATAGCATTTATGTGGGTGTTATGTGGATGCTGGGGATCTGAACTCAGGCCCTCTCTCTTGTATGGGAAGGCTTTGCCCACTGAGCCATTTCCTCAGCCCCAAGGCTTCTTTCTCTTGTTATTATTCCTTAACCAATATAACTACTATTTACATGGCATTAGCAATGTACTGGGTGATATAAATAACCTTGAGTCCTGGTTTGTACCTGAAATGTCCCCAGAGGGTCCTGTATTAACGGTTAGACTCCCAGTTGGTCACGGTATTTTGAGATTAGGGTAGAATAGGGGCCAGGGAGATACTCATTCAGTGACTAAAGCATTTACTGTGCATGTACAAGAGCCAGAGGTTGGCTCTGCAGCCCCCATATAAATGTCAGTACCGCATGGAGTCCAGCTTGTAATCCCAGTGCTTGGAAAGTAGAGGCAGGGTGTCTCTGGGACAAGCTGGGGAATTGTGCTGACCAGGTACACTTAGCATACAGCACAGCCTTCCCCATTAGTCTCTTCTGCACACCATGCTTTATGGTGGTCACTCTGGGCTTTTCTGCTCCTGCCATAGAGATGGCTCACCCACAGTGGTCCCTTCCGGTCTCCTCTACCTAGTGTAGATGCTGGCTTTGCACACAGGGACCTGGTCAGGAGAGGGTGGGCTCCAGTATTTCCAGGTCATGCTTTCTAATTTGGGAGCTATGCTTGACCCCCAGTAAAAACCTTTCTGTAATCCCAGTTGAAGCCACAGCAATACCACAGGCTCTCTGGCTGCTCTGGGTTGGCCTGGCCTGGCCTTGGGAAAATTGCCACAAGACTGGTTAGGACTCAAAAAGTACTTTATAATGAATGGATTCTGCTTTCAGAGTTACCCCAACACAGTGGCTAAGAACATTTTTGGACTTGTACACCTTCTAAAATAAGTGTATTAATTTTTAGGTTTTGCTCATATAATACTGAGAGCCATGATATTAAACTATGAAAGGCAAAAAAATTTAATAACTATAAAGAGACCTATAAATGGATATTATCGTATTTTCTCCCAGCCTTCCAATTTCTTCTTTTAACTCCCAGGGATATGCTCCCACTTTGGAAGTCATGCCCACAGAGACTGGGACAGGAGCTTTAGCCCAGGAGGATGTGAAGTTGTTGCCCTACATTTGGCCCTTCTCCTCCTCATCCTGGTCAGCAGTCCCCATTCTCAGATAAACCGGAGCTCTTAGGATCAGAGTGTGAACTTGGGGCATCTCTCTTCTCCCCCTAGGGTGGGCACAGCTAGGAGCCTCTTGCCTCTCAGGAATGCTCTGTGGGACAGCTGGGTTGCCTCTTGGCAGGGGAGGGTATGGCTGTTTTTCTTGAAAGTTCTCAGCCTGAGTTAAGGAGCTGTGAATCAACCAGTGTTGATTTAATGGTATGAAGTATTGCTGGAGACGGCTTCCTCACCTGTAAAATGAGAAGGTTGGACTGAGCAATTGCTGGGGCCCTTCCTGCTCTGACAAGCGAGTCCTCCAGAAACCCTGGCGTCATGTAATACTGTGGGCTTGGACAACAGAGCTGGGAAGGAACCAGGGAGAGGAAAAAACACTGTTAGAAAGTTAATCTCCCACTGTGTATTTTTACCTGGAAAAGGCTCAACACACCCCGAGTCCTTGTATGTCTGACCAAGAGCCCCGATTCTTCAGTGAGTTTACCAACACACTCAAGGGGCTAGCTCACTGCCTCTTCTAACTTCAGCTTCTTTTCCCTTTTTAAATGACAGGATTGGTTTGCAGGGTTTCCGTGGCTCTCTCTAGGAATAGTCTGAAACATTTTTCTTTTAGCAAAAGACAGGCTATGTATAAATTTTGCTTATTCAGTAAATAGAGCCATGCAGGGCATGGAAGAAGGTAACTCTCCTCTAAAGTCTCTCTCTAGGAGTGTGTGGGGAGGGGGGAGTGAGAGAGCAAGAGAGGTAGCTTACTTACTTGAAGGTGAATCCAGTAGGATTTGGAAAAAAAAAAAAAAAAA
>JADRCD010184692.1:13389-26045 GCA_019843815.1 Montemys delectorum
AAAAAAAAAAAAAAAAACAGAAATAGGGACAAGGAAGCCATGGGGACTGGCAGTCATAGAAGGCTCTCAGGGAAGGGGTCCTGCAGGCAGGAGAAGTAGCCTTTGGGTAGGAGGCAGGTGGAGAAGGAGATAAGGGAGCTGTTCCTGGGCCCCCTCTCCTTCCTCTCTGCCACAGAATCTCCCTTCAAGCCTCCCAGAATGCACAAGGGACCCATGGGTGACAGTGTCATGGATGACACTGTGCAAGAGCTCTCAGGGATAAGGGACTGCCCCACCCTGGGATGCAGAAGGATATTCAGGAAGATTAAGAAACTCATCTCTCAGTGTAGACTATGGTCACAAACATTTAACAGCCATTGTCCTTAAGGGACTTTGCTAACACTTGGAGTCGAAGCAGGCTCATAATGCTCATAATCAGCTACACCAGGCTGTGTCGTGGCAAACTGTGCGACATTAGACTGACTGTTTAGCCCACCAGCTCCTTAGCTCAAAACATGAATATAGGTAGATATCCTAATTCTAGCTGTGTGGGCCTTTTCTGGGGATTATCTGTAATAAATGAGAAATGGCTGCCAAGCTGGGGTGCCACTAAAGCTGGGTTTTAAGTGTCGGACAGGAATTATTTGCTCAAGATAAGCAGCACTCTGGGGCTGAGGAAAGGCTAGGCTAGTCTCAGTTTGTGGGCCCTCAGCACCCCGCGGCGTGCGGTAAATGGGCCTTCCTTCTTCTCCATCCTTCCCACCCAGCCTCAGGGAGGACTTACTTCATTCTTTCTATGGGCAATTATTGATGGAATGACTCCCTGAGGAAGCACAGGTCGCCTGTGGGATGAACTAGGACATGAAGTGGCCAGGTCAGAGGTCACGGGAGGAAGCAGAAGCTTGGTGAGCTCCCGGGTCAGGGTGGGCGCCTGGTTTCCTTTATTTTATTTCACTGGGGTGTGTGTGTGTGTGTGTGTGTGTGTGTGAGTGTGTGTGAGTGTGTGGGTGTGTGTGAGTGTGTGTGTGAGTGTGTGTGAGTATGTGTGTGAGTGTGTGTGTGAGTGTATGTGTGAGTATGTGTGTATGAGTGTATATGTGTAAGTGTGTGTGTATGTGTGTATGTGTGTATGTGTTCGTGCTTGTGCGTGCATGTGTGTGTGATTGTGTGTGAGTGTATGTGTGTATGTGTGTGTGAGTGTGTGTGTGTATGTGTATATGTATGTGTATGTGTGTGTGTAAGTGTATGTGTATATATGTGTGTGTGTGTGAGTGTGTATGTGTGTGAGTGTGTGAGTCTGTATATGTGTGTCTATGAGTGAGTGTGTGTGTGTGTGTGTGTGTGTGTGCAAGCAGAGGCCAGAGGATAGTATCAGGGATCTTCCTGTCCCTCTGCACCCTATTCCTTTGAAACCATCTCTCACTGAACTTGAAACTAGGCTGGCAGCCAGTAAGCCCCAAGGATCTCTGATCCCCACAGTGCTAGGATTATGGGTAAGGCTACACCTGACATTTTACATGAGGACTCTGACTTGAACTTGGGTCCTCAAGTTTGCTCTTTTCCTTGTCCTTTTATCCTGCCTCATTCGTTTCCATTTGTAAAATAGGGGTTGCATGATCATGGCCTTGAGACACGATGACATCAATACCAATATCAAGACAGCCACAAGTGACTGGCAGGCACTGGGAGTGTCTATGTCAGGGACATGCTGGGCAAAGGAATGATTTGAGTCCTGGGTTAGATGAAGCAGACAGCAAATTTCTTGCTACTCAGAATGACATGTGATTTAAAAGCTATGGAATGTTTACTTCTGGAACTTTCCATTTCCTTTGTTGAGCACATGATTGATAACCTGAACTGTAGAAGCCAAACTGTTGCAAAGGGGCTCCTGGGCTTCTCATTAGCAACCAATAGGGTTCCCACCTTCCTGCTAAGTTGAGCCCGACTGCTCAGGTCCTTCCAGATGCACCTTCTCTTACTGGGACTCTCAGTGTTCCCTCCCAGAGGACAGTCTGGACTAGCTGCTGCTTCCCCAGATGCTGTGTGTCCCTGAGCTGCTCACAGGGTAGAGAGGCATCTGGCATGCCTTAGCCTTGGAAGTGCATGCTAAGAAAGTAAGGGCTCCAGCCCTTCCCAGGGTCCATGTGGTGCAGCCTCCGTAGAGGTCAGCCTGGTTTGGGTAGAGTCTCACTGTGGGACCACTTGAAGCCTTGGATGCCAATGAAGGCTACCCTGGGCTCTGTTGAAAGGCACTAGTGGCTCCACTGGTGCTGGGGTGGGGGAAGCCTGCTGAGCTGGGGCCTTAGGCCCTGAGTTCATTTGCATGAAAATCACGGTTTCTGTCTCTAAAGCTCCACAGTCAGGCTTGCTGGGAGGAGGCTTGTCACTTTGGTAACAGAGGAAGTGGATCAAGGCGGCAAGCCAAGAGCTCTGCCTTGAAAGGGTCTGCAATGAGAGACTCAAGGGTCATTCTCTACGAAGCCCAGAGATGGACCCAACCTCAGCAGAGAGAGTTTTCTAGAACTGGCTCAGGCTGGGCTCTTATCCAAGCTTTGGCACTTTGCAACTGGGTGGCTTCCAGCTAGACATTTAGATTTCCCAAGCCTTGGTGTGTTCCATTTAAAAAATGGGCATGGTGGGGCTGGAGAGATGGCTCTGTGGTTAAAAGCACCTGCAGCTTTTCCAGAGGACCAGGCGGGGCACCATTGCCTATAGCTTCAGCTCCAGGAAACCTGATGTTCTTATCTGACCTCTACAGGCACCAATGGCTATGTGGCCTACTCTCACAGACACACAGATACACAGTCAGACACACACTGAAGCCTTCAAAGCATCTTTATTTTTATGAGCAAAGAAGTTTTGGGGAGTGAAAATGTCAGCTCTGTGGGCTGGCCCCACCGTCTCCCTCTGCACCACGAGCTTCACCTTCAGCTTTATCTTTGTGGTCAGCTTGTCATCTGTCATCTTTACTCATTGTCTCTAAGAAATAGTAATAAGAGGAGCCATATATCATTTGAACTAAAAATGTTGGCACATACTGCAATCCCCATACTCACAATGATGAGTCCGGAGAAAAAGACTTTGAAGATAACTTGGCAGTGGTGCCCTGCCCAGTCCTTTGGAGCCACTCCTCCAGCTCCACCGTGCCCATTTTTAATGGAACACACCAAGGCACAGAAAATCTAAATGTCTAGCTGGAGGCTACCCAATTGCAAAGTGCCAAAGCCTGGATGAGAGCCACAACTGAGAGCCCATGACTAACATCCATTAGTTCTTATCATGCCCTTGAATGTATTATTCCAAATGAGATTTTTAATTTATTTTTATTTATGTATATGTATGTGTGTGTGTGTGTGTGTGTGTGTGTGTGTGTGTGTGTGTCCAGGGGTTATGTATGTGTGAGTGTGATGTCCCCTGTGATCAGTGGAGGCAATCAGAGTTGGGTACCCCTGGAGCTGGAGTTACAGGTAGTGTGAGTCACCTGAATGAGTGCTCTTAACCCTGGGCTGTCTCTCTAGGTCCTCCAAATAGAATTCAAGGACAGTTACAAACATCTTACACTTCACCAAAATAAATAGAATTGAGTCCATGAGAAATTGAGGGAAACTATAAATGAGTTGGTGTCCAGAATGTCTTCCCTAGGGCCCCACAAAGCTTCTAGAAGTGGATATTATTCTGTACCAGATATCTTTGAACACAGAATGGGTTCCAAGATTCACAGGTAGATTTTAGTCAGTCACAAATCAATTGAAATGAACCTCACAAATGGAAGGCTGAATGGAAGAATGACAAATGCAGAAGCAGTATAATGTGCATGGGTGTTTTGATTGCATGTATGTGTACCTTGTGCATGCAGTGCCATTGGAAGCCAGAAGAGGGCACTGGAACCCCTTGCACCATGTTTTATTGGGTTGTAAGCTACCATATGTGTGCTGGGAATTGAACCTGGGTGTTCTGGAAGTGCAACAAGTGCTCTTAACCATTGAGCCATTTTTTCCCATATCCCCTACACTCTTTTTGAGACAGTGTCTCATATAGTCCAGGCTTAGCGATATAGCACTAAATAGCTGTATAGCTAAATATATAAACATATAGCTATATAGCCCGGATTATCTTCAAAGACTTTTTCCCCTGTCTCATCATCGTGAGTATGGGGATTGCAGCATGTGTATGTGTATGTATAGAGAGGTATTTTATGGGGGGTTGCTTGGTGGGAGCTCTGGTTTGCAGCACATAGAAGTCTGGGAGTCCTGCTGCTCAGGGCAGCAATGAATAGCTACTCTTGCTGAGTCCTCTGCCTCAGGCACTTGCTGACCAGCCTCTGTTTCCCTCCCAGTTCTCCAGTGAGGTGGTCAGGTACCTCACTTTGCAGCTGAGATATTGGGCCTCTAGATAACTTCCTGCCTCCTTAGACACTCCTCCGATCTGTGTCAGCACTCCCTTCAGCCCCTTGACCATATAGCACAAAGTCAGGCACACAACTGGTGCTTAATCAATGCTTGAGGAAGGGAAGGGGGAAGAAGAGCAAGCATGCCACTGAACAACTCAGCTTTCCTTGATGCTCTGAAATCACTTCTGTCTGCCCCTTGATTCCTGGCACACTCAGAGGCAGAGCCAAGCAGCACCTAATTGCTTTGTGTTGCTAGGTCTCA
The DNA here is from genome assembly GCA_019843815.1 of Montemys delectorum. Classification (NCBI taxonomy): domain Eukaryota; kingdom Metazoa; phylum Chordata; class Mammalia; order Rodentia; family Muridae; genus Montemys; species Montemys delectorum. The sequence continues at coordinate 18,021 of JADRCD010184692.1, forward strand.
GATGCTCTGTTAGCTGCATGCGCCTCTCAGCCTCACGGTTGTTTGGTGCTGCTGAGAAACAAAGCAAATGAGTACAGAGGGGAAATGGAATTCTGGGAGCCTGTGGCTACCTGGCTGCCACTACCCCACCCGTATTGACCGCCTTTATTTAATATTTGCATGGATATATATTTGAATTATCTGATTTCTGAGGCATGGGGGCAACCCTACCACAGGTGGAAGCAGGAGGATCAGAAGTTCAAGGTCACACTTGGCTACATTTTAAGTTCAAGGCTATATGAGATCCTGTCTGTAAAGGGGGGTATTATCAGCATTAACTACTGAGCAAAATGACAGGCTCCACAAAGACATTTCCATATGTGTCTACAATGTAATAGTCCCCTTTTACTTGTATGTGGTTGTTGTGTCTAGGTTTTATATATAAGAGACAGCACAATGTATTTGAGTCTCATTTATTTTACATTGCATGGTAATCTCCAGATCTTCCTTTCCTGCAAAAACAAAACAAAACAAAACAAAACAAAACAAAAAACAAAACAAAAAAAAATCCTTGGCTTCACTCATTTTTCATGGCTGAGTAATAGTCCATTGTATACACATACCACATTCTCTTTACCCACTTATCCATTGATGGGCATCCAGGCTGATTCCATGACTGTTGGTCATTGTGATTGGTGTTATAATGAATGTGACTGTACCACTGTCTCCTGACCCTTGGTTCTTGACTGAAAGTAAAAGTGAAGGAAATGTTTGGAATGGGCATGCCTGCTACCCTCCCCCAATCCTAGGACCTTAGTTCTGTCCCTCCCCTTGTACTATAACCCTTTCTCCTTTCTTGGATTCTTGTGTCAACAAAGAGCTCTGGTTTTCCAGCCATTTACCACTAAGTGTAAATTACACTCTTCTTGACCCAAAGCCCATTGTTTTTGAGAAGCCTTAACCAAAGACTTACTGGAACTCCAGAGCCTCCGACCAGGTCTTGGGGAGGCACCCCCCTCTTCTGAATCACACCTCGTCTCCTTGGAATTGCTGCAGATGTGTCTTGCCTGTCCCTTGGGAGGATTGCATCTCTCTCCACTGCTTGTGTTACACAAAGTCAACATTCAATGAATAATGAATTATGGAAATAATAACCAGAAAGAATTTATGCCCCGGCATTGGCTGAGTCCAAAAGAGAGCGAGAACTCGTTGTAAATTACACCCTGGGACTCACAAGTGAATAACACAGGCGCCCTCCCCAGAGACCTCCACACCAGCTCATTTAAATTAATAAATCCCACTTTCTCCAGCACCTGAGTAACGGTCTTATTTATGTGTCTAAGAATCAGCGGGAATCTCCAAGCCAGGGAGAACAATTAGCCAGCTTGTTTTCCACATAGAGATTTCCCAGATGCCATGAAGTCTGTGGACTCTGATTTTGGCTAAATATGGGGAAAGAAAAAATTGAATTCTACCTGACAAATTGATTGCTTTGAAATCTACAAGCTGCCAAATCTTCAAATTGGCTACATTTTTCCCTTCTCTCTTACCGGTGGCTCTTGCCTTTCTTGGGTACAAGCCTAACAGCCTGACACAGACTGGTCTTTGTAGAAAAATTACAAGCATAGCATAAGTAGAAAGGACAGGGCTTCTCTGATGGGGCCCTGCCTGGGGTGCTCCAGGCTGACATGTGTGTGTGTGTGTGTGTGTGTGTGTGTGTGTGTGTGTGTGTGTGTAGACTGAGAAAAACGTCGGATGCCACCCCTCAGGAGCTGTCCACCTTATTTTCTTTCCACTGTTTTTAATTGTGTGTGTGTATCTGGGGGAGGGGTCCATGCCTTTGAGTCCCACCGCCTGGAGCTGGAGTTACAGGAGTTTGTGAACCACCCAACATGGAGGCTGGGAACCAAACTCAGGCTCTCGGCGGAAACAGCAAGTGCCCTTAGCCACACAGCACCTCTCTAGCCGCTACCTCGACTTCCGAAGCAGCCTTTCTTCAGTCAGTCATAAGCTAGCCAATTCAGCTAGGCTGGCTGGCCAGTGAGTCTCAGGCATTCTTCTACCTCGGCTTCCTCAGAGCTGGGGTTGTAGGCATACACCACCATGCCTGGAAAGCACGGTTAGAGACTGAGCCATCTGGCCACCTCCTGGCATTTTAAATGTGTAACAAAGTACAAGACCTGGATCTGAGGCCCCTCAGTCTTAGAGAGAGGTCACTGTGGGGCTCAGGAAAAAGAACAAGACAGGCTGCTGGAATCTCTGTGCAGTGTGTTTTCCAGTGGGGATAACTCTAGCAGGCTGGCACACAGACTACTACACAGATCACCAAACAAATGGCTCTGTCCATGAGTGCTCTGAGCAGGTGAGATGGGAACCAGTTCCAATCTGCCTCTTTGGAGGAGGAGGAGGTGGGTGTGGTGGTTTGAATGTGCTTGGCCCACGAGAAGGCAGTACTATTAGGAGGTGTGGCCTTGTGGGAGGAGGTGTGTCACTCTTGGGGGGGTAGGCTTTGAGGTTCTAAGCTCAGGCTCTGCCCATTGTCAAAGAGACCTTTTTCCTGTCTGCCAAAGAGAGTCTTTTCTGCCTGCCTTCAGATCAAGATGTAGAATGCTCAGCTCCTTCTCCAGTCAGCACCCTGTCTGCCTGGATGCTACCATGCTTCCGGCCATGATGATAATGGACTGAACCTCTGAACCTGTAAGCCAGCCCCAATCAAATGTCCTTTCTAAGAGTTGCTTTGGCCATGGCGTCTCTTCACAGCAATGGAAACCCTAACTAAAACAGTGGAGGAGTCTTTTATACTCCCATCTCTCCAGCCTCATCCTCAGATGATTGCTGATCTGTTTGCCATTCCCACCCCAGCTCATCTGGCTTTAGGATGCCTTGCCCTTTACCCTTTAACCAACACAGACCTCACACTGCCCTCATGTCAGATAGCAGTCCCAAGCTCTGTGCTTCCCCAGGTCAGCTCAACTTCTGACCTACTGGCTACAAGGCTGAGGACTTCCAAAGAAAAGACTATGGGGCAGCAAGTATGCTGCTGCATGGATGCCGTCACTATGTCCTTGGAATGTGTCACCTTCTTGGATCACTGTGCCTATCCTCAGCCATGACTGAGTATCAAAGCCTAGGCATCTAGAGTCTCATTGTAGTTCTTTCTCTGAGCGTGATGAATGGAGACCCAATCCACATGAACGCTCTCCATCACGTGCTAGGGGGACGTCTTCAAGTTGAAGAAGTGCTGCCCTGGCACATGCGGATTGCTCACTCAGGGCCTACAGAGAGAATGAATGACTCCATGGGGTGAGGCCTCTCCATCCAATCTAGGAAACAGACTCCAGGATGCTGTCTTACATAGGACCTATCTCTGTTCTGGACATTTGTCACTTCTTGCCAGGCCAGGATTTCTCTTCCAGCCTTCCAGTGTAAGAGCCCCAGTTGGAAGTAATTAACCCACAGGCATCAGGAGGCAGCCTTGTGCTTGCCAGCCTCATGTGCAAGAGGAATCCGGAGGCATAGAACCTGTGTCTGGGAGATGGCTCAGCAGGTTAGGACCTGAGTTGAAATCCACAGCACCCACGCTAGCACATGTGCCTCTGATCCTAGTGCTGGCTGCCACCTAGGAGCAGGTTCAGCAAGAGACCCCACTGCAAAAGAATAATGTCTGCAAAGGCCTGGCCTGGACTCAATGGAGACTCAGAAGGCCAGCCCCGGAGATGTGATCACTCCTCTCTCTCAGCTTCTCAGGCTGGGTACTGACACTGTGAACTGGGTAATTCTTTGGGGATTTTTGTTGATAAAGATGGTAGATGCTATCTTTCTACATCTTTCTGTCTGTCTGTCTGTGTGGTGTTGGGGTGTGTGTGTGTGTGTGTGTGTGTGTGTGTGTCTGTGTGTGTCTGTGTGTCTGTGTGTGTGTGTGTGTTGTTTGAATGTGAGAGACTTTGATACTGGGGTATCTTCTTCAATCACATACAGTCTCTCACCAAGCCTACAGCTTGCCATTTTGGCTAGGCTAGCTAGCTGGCCAGCAGATTCTCAGAATCTGAGCAGATTCTCAGAATCTGTCTCTAACCTTCTCCCAGACATGTGCTGTAACATCCAGTTTTTTATATGAGTCCTGGCCATTGGACTCAGCTTCTGATACTTACACAGGAAACACTTTGCTAGCTGGGCCACCTCCTCCCAACCCCCTGCTTCTCTTTTTGTTTTGCTTATATTGTTTTGAGATGAGATCTCACTAGCTCTGACTGTCTTGCAACTCCTTATGTAGCCCAGCCATGCTTCAAACTTGCAACAACCCTTCCTCTGCCTCTAGAACTCTGGGATTGTAGGTATGCACCACCACATCAGGTCTTGACAGAGAATTCTTAGAGATAAAAGCTGTTCTGGTAACCACAAGATGCTTAGCAACATTCTAGCAGAATTGCCACTTCTGGAATCACTACAAAGAAAATCCAGGCTGAGTGTGGTGGCCCACACCTTTAGTCCCAGCATTTAAGAGGCAGGGACAGGGCCATTTCTGTGATTTAAGTTCAAGGCCAGACTGGTCTGTATAGTGAGACCTTGCCTCAACAATCCTCAATCAATGGGGTCAAACAAAATGGGGTCAAACAAAATGGCATCAAACAAGTTTAATAAGCTGTTTACAAAGTAGAACTTGACACTCTCTTTAGCACAAGGCTCCAGAGGCCCCAGCCAGGGTGGGGTATGGGATGGGAAAGAATTTCAAGTAGGGCTCTGCAATAGGCGTTCTCTTTCCTTCTCTCCTCTCTCCTGGAAAACAGAAACCCAACCTGGATCTGTATATCTTCCTGCAGTCTGCTGATGTCCCCGGACCTAAAAGATAATCCCCATGGTTCCTCTCCAACTCCTGAAGTCCCCGCCCGACCCCTACCCCCACCCCACCCCTCATCTCTCTCTTCTCCTCCTCTAGGGTAAGTGAGAGGAAACCCACATGGGGCCCAGTGCTTTCTACAGCAGCACTCGGCCCAGATGTCTTCTTTGAGAAGCTCATGTTTTCAATTACCTCCTAACACACCTCCAGGGAGCCCAGCCAAGCGCGAGGATTAGTAGAATAATGAGTTTAAATTATTGAGGGTTTCCCCCCCTCTGTCTTTATTCTGTGGCAATATTGAATCTAATCCAGGTCCAGATGTACTGGGCGATACATGAGAGGTTATGGCTAATAAGCCATCTCACTTTCAAATTAATATGCAAATTCCCCTGGAGCTGAGGAGTGAGAGACTGGAGCTGGGGACAGCAGAGAAAGCAGGCAAAGGGAACAGGCATCCAATTCCCCTTTCCATTCCCCTGGAGTCTGACTGGAATGTTCCTAGGAGACAGGGAGGAGATGGTGACTAGGAGAAGTCCTCTTTGGTGAGCGGAGCCCCCTAGCTGGCAGGCGAATGTCTCCCTCTGCAGGGATGATTTAGGCTCTCCATGCTGGAGAAGAAGTTGATCCCATGATGGCTCTACAGTGCACTGAGAGTAAGGAGTGATGGCTGCAAAGCAGAAAGCTAGCAAGGCTTGGGAAGATGAGGCTGCCGCCTTTGTGGCAAATGGAGGGGAGAGAAGTCTGTCCATACCACCATTTGTTTACTTATTGTACATGTGTGTTCAGATGCATTTGTGAAGACCGGGGTTCATACACATGTTTGCATGTACCACTGCTTGCGTGGGCAGGACCCTCAGGTCCTGTTTGCCTTGGTTTTCATTTGTCTTGGGACAGGGTCTATCACTGAGACTTAAAACTTGCCAAATAGGGGCCCCAGGGATCTGCCTGCCTGTGTCTCCCCAGTGCTATGAACACATTTATTACATTTAAGTGTGGGTGCACGTGTATGCATTCGTGCATGTGTCTGTGTGTGCGCGCACATGTTTGTGTGCGTGTGTGTGTGTGTGTGTGTGTGTGTGTATGTGTATGTATGTATGTGTGTGTGGCGTGCGTGCAAGTGTGTATGTCTGGGGACAGTTTGCAAGAGCCAATGCTCTTTCACAACATTGTCCCCAGAGAATCAGCTCAGGTACTCAGATTTGGTAGCAAGCAGCTTCTACCTGCTGAGCCACTGTGAAACCTGTAAAGATTTTGTTTGTTTTAATTTTGGTGTGAGTCAAGGTATCGTATTGCCTAGGTTGGCCTTGAACTAGTCGCCTCTGTTGCATCCGATTCTTCAGTAGTCTATGGCTCAGTACTTGGTCTGAGAGTGCTCATTACCAATAGCTGTTGGGCTTCCAGTTGAATTCACCAGGGAATGATAGGTTCATGAATATGCAGTTCAGCGGGAGCACTCGTTATGTTCCACACTTTGCAATATGTAAACCAGATGGGTTGCATCAAGAAGTCCACATGGCTAAAGGGGAAACTGAGTCACTTTCACAGTGATATCGTCAGGGAGATTTCATAGGGAGGTGAGTTTTTGGTGCTTCAGTCTGTCCATCTGTCCGGTACTTCTCTCGTCCAGCCCTGTTCATCTGCTTTCAGCAGGGAGCCAGGCTGAATCCCCTGAGCCTTGTTTGGAGAACCTCATGATTGAGTGTCCCTCTGGCAGACTAGCCAGAGGGACAGAAGGGGAGGCTAGCAGCAGATGGCCCCAAACTGGTGAGGAAGGGATCCATGAGTCTCTGGCTGGGGGATGCGCCCATGTGCACACCTTGTGGGTCAGACTGATATCTGCTATGGTTCATTAGGCAGGGCTGGCTCAACAAGATTTCTGTTCTGTAGTCACTTAATCTTCACATTGGGCTCTTTAACGCTATTTACCCTCCTGTCTTTTCCCTTCTCAGAGCTGAAGTCATGGCTGTCATTATAGCTTTCTCTGATTGTGGGAGGGGGAGCTTGACAGGGGGTAGGAGAGAGCTGTGTCTCAGGGGGACAGATACCCAGAGCAAAGGCAGGGAGGAGGGGTAAATAGATTCTCACCTATGCAGTGCAATGCAATAGTGTTGCTGGAACTTCCAACCCTTAATAAACCTGTATAAAAGATCCACAATCTAGATATTTTAGCTGTAAGCCATATGCCTAGATTGGGTAGATCTAGGGCTATCCTAACTTGTTCCCCAGCTACAAGACCCCTTCCTACTTGGAGTTCCTCCCAGCCACGTGGTTCTGGTCCACCACAACTTCTTCCTCCTCCTCTGTCCCCTCTCCTCCTCTCCATCCATCCTCTCTCCTTCCCATTTTACCTGCTCCCACTTTCAAGTCTCCAGTTCCACCTTTCCCCTCCACTGCCTAATCACAGGCTCTAGCCTTTTATTGACCAGTGAAAATGGGGAGAAGGTTCCCATGGCAATACCTGAGTACATGATGGTCTGCTCAATGGGGGCAACCCCTTTGGAGGATTAGTATCTGTATTAACATCAGAATACAAACATCATCAGGTCAACAGACTACACAGTAGTGGCAGCAAGTGTGACCACTTCAGTCCACATTCACAGTTACTAAATTGAATGCAATTAAAACTTCAGGTGCTGGAAAGATGGAGCAGTCTGTAACATACTTGCTAAGTAAGTACGTGGACCTGAATTTGGATCTTCAGTAAAAGGAAGTCATCAACTGCCAAGAAAGCAGAGACACGGGACCTCATAAAGTTGCAAAGCTTCTGTAAGGCAAAAGACACTGTCAATAGGACAAAACGGCAACCAACAAATTGGGAAAAGATCTTTACCAACCCTATATCTGATAGAGGGCTAATATCCAATGTATACAAAGAACTCAAGAAGTCAGTCTCAAGAGAACCAAATAACCCTATTAAAAAATGGGGCATAGAGCTAAACAAAGAATTCTCTACTGATGAACTCCAAATGGCTGAGAAACACTTAAAGAAATGTTCAACATCCTTAGTCATCAGGGAAATGCAAATCAAAACAACTCTGAGATACCACCTCACACCAGTCATATTGGCTAGGATAAAAGACTCAGGTGACAGCAGATGCTGGAGAGGTTGTGGAGAAAGAGGAACACTACTTCACTGCTGGTGGGATTGCAAACTGGTACAACCACTCTGGAAATCAGTGTGGCGGTTCCTCCGGAAATTGGACATAGTT
>JADRCD010184693.1:0-15503 GCA_019843815.1 Montemys delectorum
AGCCTGTTTGAATAGAGGAAGGCTATGGATTTGTTTGAGTTAATTTTATATCCAGCTACTTTGCTGAAGTTGTTTATCAGCTTTATGAGTTCACTGGTGGAATTTTTGGGGTCACTTAGGTATATGATCATCTCATCTGCAAATAGTGATGCTTTGACTTCTCCCTTTCCAATTTGCATCCCTTTAACCTTCTTTTGTTGTCTAATTGCCATAGCTAAAACTTCAAGTACTATGTTGAAAAGATAGAGTGGGTAGCCTTGTCTAGTTCTTGACTTTAGTGGGACTGCTTCAAGTTTGTCGCCATTCAGTTTGGTGTCAGCTACTGGTTTGCTGTATATTGCTTTTTATCTATGGGCTTTGACTTCTTGATCTTTCCAAGACTTTTAACATGAAGAGATGTTAAACTTTGTTACATGTTTTTTTCAGCATCTAATGAAATGATCATGTAGGTTTTTTCTTTGCGTTTGTTTATGTAATGGATTACATTGATGGATTTCGATATATTGAACCATCCTGGCATCCTTGGGATGAAGCTTACTTGATTGTGGTCAATGATCATTTTGATGTGTTTTTGGATTTGGTTAGCAAGAATTTTATTTAGTATTTTTGCATCAATGTTCATAAGGGAGATTGGTCTGAAGTTTTCTTTCTTTGTTTTGTCTTTGTGTGGTTTAGGTATAAGCATAATTGTGGCTTCATAGAATGAATTGGGTAGTGTACTTTCTATTTCTATTATGTGATGTAGTTTGAAGAGTATTGGTATTAGGTCTTCTTTAAAGGTCTGATATAATTCTCTACTGAACCCATCTGGTTCTGGGCTTTTTTTGGTTGGGAGACTATTAATGACTGCTTCTATTTCTTTAGGGTTTTGGTTTAAAACTTCTGTTAGTTTCACCATGCCTCTGTTTAGCTTATGTTTCCATGATCTGTCCATTACTAAGAGCAGGGTGTTGAAGTCTCCCATTATTTTTGTATGGGGTGTGATGTGTGCTTTGAGCTTTAGGAAAGTTTCTTTTTATAAATGTGGGTACCCTTGCATTTGGAACATAGATGTTCCGAATTGAGAGTTCATCTTGGTAGATTTTTCCTTTGTCCTGTATGAAGTGTCTTTCTTTATCTTATTTGATAAATTTTTGTTGAAAGTTGTTTTTTTTTCTTCAATATTAGAATGGCTACTTCAGCTTGTTTCTTGGGATCATTTGTTTGGAAAATTGTTTTCCAACCTTTTACTCTGGAGGTAATGTCTATCTTTGTCACTGGGGTGCATTTCCTGCATGCAGCAAAATGCTGGGTCCTGTTTTCATATCCAGTCTGTTAGTCTATGTCTTTTTGTGGGGAATAGAGTTGATTGGTGTTAAGAGATAGTAAGGAAAAGTGATTATTACTTCCTGTTACTTTTGTTGTTAGAGGTGGAATTATGTTTGTGTGGATATCTACTTTTGGGTTTGTTGAAAATTATTTTCTTGCTTTTTCTAGGGTGTAGTTTCTCTCCTTTTATTGATGTTTTCTGTTTATTGTCCTTTGTTGGGCTGGATTCATGGGAAGATACTGTGTAAATCTGGTTTTGTCATGGAATGTCTTGGTTTCTCCATCTATGATGATTGAGAATTTTGCTGGGAATAGTAGCCTAGGCTGGCATTTGTGTTCTGTTAGGGTATGTATGACATCTGCCCAGGATATTCTGCCTTTCATAGTCTCTGGTGAGAAGTCTGGTGTAATTCTGATAAGTCTGCCTTTGTATGTTACTTGACCTCTTTCCCTTATTGCTTTTAACATTCTTTCTTTGTTCTGTACATTTGTTGTTTTGATTATTATGTGACAGGAGGAATTTCTTTTCTGGTCCAATCTATTTGGAGTTCTGTAGGCTTCTTGTATGTTCATGGGCATCTCTTTCTTTAGGCTAGGGAAGTTTTCTTCTATAATTTTGTTGAAGATATTTACTAGCCCTTTAAGTTGGAAATCTTTGCTCTCTTCTATCCTTAGGTTTGGTCTTCTCATTGTGTCCTGGATTTCCTGGATGTTTTGAGTTAGGAGCTTTTTGCATTTTGTGTTTTCTTTGATTATTGTGTCAATATTTTCTATGTTTTCTTCTGCCCCTGACATTCTCTCTTCTATCTCTTGTATTCTGTTGGTGATGTTTGGATCTATGGCTCCTGATCTCTTTCCTAGTTTTTCTAAATTCAGGGTTGTTTTCTTTTGTAATTTACTTATTGTTTCCATTTCCATTTTTAGGTCTTGGATGGTTTTTTTCATTTCCCTCACCTGTTTGATTGTGTTTTCCTGTAATTCTTTAAGGGATTTTTGTGTTTCCTCTTTAAGGACTTCTAGCTGTTTACCTGTGTTCTCCTGTATTTCTTTAAGGGAGTTATTTATGTCCTTCTTAATGTCCTCTATCATCATTATGAGAAGTGACTTTAGTTCTGAATCTTGCTTTTTCTACCGGAAGGCAAGCACAAGAACATAATCAACAGAAATCAAGGTTGCTTGGTATCATCAGAACCTAATTGAGCTACCATAGCAAGTCCTGGATATACCATCACAGTAGAAAAAGCAAGATTCAGAACTAAAGTCACTTCTCATAATGATGATAGAGGACATTAAGAATGACATAAATATCTGAGTGGAGCCTGTCCTTCCTGTGATCCTGGTTGTGTCAGAGTTTCTCAGAGTTCAGCTGTCTCTGTGATTCTTTGATTCTGGGATATGTGATACTGAGATCCTGGGTGTGTCAGAGCTCCTGGGATTCAAGCTGCCTGTAGGACTCTGAGATCCTGGCGTGTCCAAGCTTCTGGGATCCTGGGATCCTGGAATCCGGGGATTCTGGGGACCTGGTTGTATTAGAGTCCCTGGGAGTGGAGATTTTTCCAGATGTTTCGAGACTAGCTTTGGAGTTCTCATCCAAGGTCTGCTCAGGGTACTGGCTCAGACAGGAAGGATCCTGTGCCACTGGTCTGGTGGAATTCCTGGGTGTCTGCATCCTGCTTGTCCCATTTACTTCCGGTGTGGGGGCAGATGTTGTGTCCTTCTCACTTCTGATCCCTATGATCCTGGGTGTGTTAGAGCACCTGGGAGTGGAGCTCCCTCTGGGTTTTGTGGGACAGGCCGGCAACTGGTAACTTTACCAATCAGAACCAACTGTGGGCAGGGACTCTCAGCTTATTACATGCAAATTGTTGCATAATTTTGGAAACCCAATTAACATAATACAAGCATTAAACCAAATCCACAACAATAGATGCCTATAACTCCAGGTCCAGGGGATTCAACACCTCCTTTGACCTCCATAGGTACTTGCTCTCCTGCAGACTCACCTTCCACCCCCATATACACATAACATAAAGTTATAATTTAGTGTCACATCAGAGGAACAAATTAAATATTTTCTTCTGATGGGGAATTCCCTAGTGAAATACAGTTGTATTTGTACAGAGCTAATATGTTTCCAGGTTATGAGTACCTTTGATAGGTTGTTATTTCAAAGGCTCCTCTTATATTTGTTTTTCCTGTCTTTCAAGTGTAGCCTGTCAAGGTTCAAACTATTATACAACATACATGATTTGGGGGAAAACATATAAGTGATCACTTGGAGGGTCTATAATGAGAAAATATTCAGCTTTACCATGATCATCTTGGTCCTGAGAATATGGTGATGTCAGATCTATAAGTAGACCATCTGGAACAAGAAAACTGCCATAGAAGATAAATGAATAGCCAGAGAGATGTGTTGCTGTGAGTAGGTACAGCCCATGCCAAGGAACATGAGAACAGTAGAAACCACCTTTTCAGTAAATTTGATCAATTTCATCATTCAGTGGACTCCTTCCAGTGGGAGCATACATAAAGAGTCATTTATAACATATGATCCTTGTTGCCTTTATACATGGTTTGGCCTAACACAGTTATTTTATAAAGTAAGGGATACCGCCTTACTTGATGGGATGTGTTTTTTACTAAATTTCATAAGCTTAGAGTTCATTTCTTAGATGAATACTTTGGTTCTCCTGGAAACACTGCTAAAACTAATGATTATGTCATTGCTGAAATGTTTTCTTTCCCCTGGAGCCCAAGTACCTCTTTCCTGTGAATTGGTTTTCACAGAGTGTGGGAGGGTATAATACAAACTAATTCCCCCAAGTAGACTTCTGCCCAGATGCACTGTTCCATTGCCAGAGCCACATGGTCATCCCTTGGGTAAGCACATTGGTATCAGAACAATCACATTGCTCTAATTCTTCATTAATTTATTCACTGCCATGCTCCTTTACTAAGGCAAGCAAAGAGAAACTGAAACAGAAGCCAACACATCCAAGCCTCTGTATATGAAAACTTGTATATGAATGTTCCAGAAAGATAATTTCAATTCTTGTTTGGTTAGATAATGCCTTGTTTATTCACTTACTACTTTACTTTTTCCAGGTGTACATGTGTGGGGTGTGTTTATATGCATATTCAAATGTGTGTGGGTGCATACATGCCTGTGGTTGTGTGTGCATGTGTGTGACAAGGGCATGGAGACCTAGACTGAGGCTAGGTGTTGTACTCAATTGCTGGTCTGCTGCTGTCTGAATTTGGCTGACTTGGCTTCTTAGCTATGCAACTTGTTCTGAGGCTCCTTGTTTTCACTTTTGGGATGCTGGGATTATAGGCTAGCCACTGCATCACTGGACATTTAATGGGTACTAGGGATCTAAACTCCAGACCTCATGTTTGCTTTACCCATGGAACCATCTCTCTAGCCCTTAGGCAAACAAATGTTCTTAAAGACAAATTTAGTAAATAATTTTCACAGTTTCCATTGTGTTATTATGGATGGCCATTTTGTTGTTGTTTTTTTTTGTTGTTGTTGTTTTGTTTTTTTGTTTTGTTTTTTTTCGAGACAGGGTTTCTCTGTGTAGCCTTGGCTGTCCTGGAACTCACTCTGTAGACCAGGCTGGCCTTGAACTCAGAAATCCGCCTGCCTCTGCCTCTGCCTCCCAAGTGCTGGAATTAAAGGCATGTGCCACCACTACCTGGCTTATGGATGGCCATTTTGATAAGAGGGTAAAGTGTGATGATTGCTTGGTCAGTCATGGATTAGGGAGAGAATGAGAAGAATGCTTTACATTTCTTGTCACAGACCTTCTTTTGGGCTTTATTATTCTTTATAGTGAAGGCAGAAATGTGATTTGCAATGTTTTATTCTCCAGTATCATACATACTCAAAATGAATCTCTGAAATGCCAGTGATACCCACAACAAATCAATAAGTTAATAACTAGTATAAAATAATGGAAGCAAGCACTATTTTCTTTATCACTTATATGACCAAGTTGGGGGACTATGAAGAATTCAGAAATATGAATATTTTTCAAAGTAATGATCTATTTTATGGTATAATTTAAAAGTCTCTACAATACAGAAGGTAGCAACACATTAGGTAATTTCCAATTTTAAATGCCTAACGTCTATAATCATGAATAAATTATATAGAACATGAAGAATACATTTCTCCCTCTGTTCTTGTCATAAGCTGGGATTTATGATAAATACATGTCTCTATTGAGTTGGAGCCATCAAAAGCGACAGTTTAAATGGTAGTGAGGAGTTGGAGAGGAGGGGGAGGAATCACTGCATGACTGAGCACATGAGCTTATGTGGTAATTATACTTTCAGTTAATTTCAAATGCTACAAATTGGATTTCTTAAATCCAGAAAAAAATGTTGAAATTTGGGCTTTCACAGGTGTTTTATGGTCAGGTCCAGAGATTTCACTTAACAAGATTCTTATCAAAGTTTTTGTAACATTTATTTGTATCTCAGTCTACTGCATTCCTCTCTCTGCTATCTGTAAACTGGCTACCAATTCGAGCAGGATAACTCCCATGCCAGAGGGCTGGGTTCACAGTGAAGATCCCAATCAACAGTCACAGTGCAGGTATCAACATTAGGGCTGTGGTGTAAGCTGAGGTCCTGAGAAGACCTGGAAGTCATGGGGTTTGTGATGTAACTATCAAGAAAGAAACCAACTCAGCTCATGGTGGGTTCTTAAAGACTAATTTATGTGTGGCCATCTTTGGAACAAGCTTGTCTGTTAAAGAAGGTATCACAGAAAAAAGGTGTGTGTGTGTGTGTGTGTGTGTGTGGGGGGGGGGGGGAACAGGTGTTGGAGAGGGGACAGATTACATTGACATTCTGTGAGTTATTGGATCACCAAGCCTTTGAACTATTTGAACTGTGCACTTTTCATCTCTGTCAATAAATTCTTTTCAAATTTAAGGCAACAAACATAATTTCTGCCATTTGCAACCAAGAGGTCTGATTAACAAATGCCCACAATATTGGAAATCTATGAAATAGACCAAACCCTCTTTAAACTCTGACAAATAATTTACATCTACAGCAGTCTAAGACTTCCAAGAATTCTTAGTGTAAGCCTCATATGTGTATATACGTGGATGTTTCTACAGTGACATATTTATAGGGTAAGCTAGACATTAGAGCTGGTGCTATCTATTTAGGTGGGCTTCAAATACTAAAAAAGCATGGATCTGTAACAATTTTTGGTGACAATTATTCATGGCTAGAATAAATGTTTGTTGTGAAACAAATTATATTTTGTCACTATTATTATGATGTCCTGGGTAGATTCTCAAAATGTCCAAAACCTGCTTATTTACCATCTAGTGATTGTTTTTTAATGTGTATAAGAAACAACAAAATTGATTCTTAGAACTCAAATTTGATATGCATATCAGGAACTTCACCATCACTAACTGCAAGGCATGCTGTTCTATCCACTTAGAATATTTAGTGACACTGCATCCATAAGTTGGGACATGAATATGATGAGTTAGTAAAAAGAAACTATTTGCAGAATCTATTTATCATGGATCTTTTTTTAACCAGAGTTTATCATCTGGGTGTTCTTCCAAGAAACTACCCACTGGCCCAGACTCTGCTGAGAAAAATGGAAACTTTAACAAACACGGACAGTTCTTATGGATTCTTTCCCTTTTGCACTTAACTGGATAGCTCATGAGTCTAAACATCAGTGACATTTTGAAACTTATAGAAGTACATATATAAATGTCATACAAACCTGTGTATAACTACAGTTCATGCAACTATTTATGGGGTGGCATAGAATGCAAACAAAATAGCTGTTTATTTAAAAATGAAATGACCATCAACTGAATACTCATGGGCAGAACCTGTGCACATGTTTTTCTTTTGATAATTGGTTAACTATACTTTCCATCCCCTTCTTTTTAGTGATTCTGACATGAGAGATTATAATATCTTCTATTATTAATTATTAACTTTATCACTTTCCTCTTTCTGTGGAAGTGAAATTTGTGTACGCATTCATGTGTGTGTTTGTACATGTGGGTACACATGTACATATGGGTACATGTGTGTTAAATCTACAGCATGTTTCCATTTCAACTGCTCTCCATCTTATTTTTTTTAAGCTACAGTCGTACCCTGAATATGGAGCTTGCCAATTTGGCTGGACTCGGCTGGAAAGCTAGCTTTGGGTATCCACATGTTTCTGCATCCCCAGTGCTGAAGATATAGGTGTGCTCCAGCCACAGTGGCTGCTGTTGTACATGGTGCTGGTGATCAAAACTAAGGGCCTCGTGCTTGTACAGCAAACACTTTGCTGACATCTCTCCAGCCTCCACTGTTAATCTTTTTATAAAACTGCTGGAGTCTTGTGATGCTGTACTGACATTCACTCTCCCTTTCCATTATTTCTGCCTGTACATCCATGGTGGATGTGGAGCTGGGAAGAGAATTTTGAGTCAGTTGGTATTGGGTTCTGAGCCATCATGTGTGTGCTTAGAATTGAACCCATGCCCTCTGCAAGAGTAACAGACTCAACTATGAACCATCTTCTAGCCTTTCTTCTTGAATTTTAGTCATATTTTCCCTCACTCCAGATTATTTTTAGTGAATTTCTCAGTGGATATAAGTGCTTATCAATTTTACTTACTGGACTATCTCCTTGATTTCAACCTTATATTGGAAGGATTAATACATATAGAATTAGAGCCTGACTATTTTCTTTTAGTGGTTTAAAATAGCTCTGTCATTTCTATTGAGAAATTTATTGTTATTCCTTTGAATTTATGCTTCCTCTGTGTTTAATGACTTTAATTTTTGAGTGTCCTGACATTAGGTGAAGACTTATTTAATAACAACTTCTAGTCATGTAAATAAGTAATATGATGTGATTAATCTTAACCTAAAGTGCACAAATAATTTGAAGTGTATAAAAATGTTTTATATGGTAATAAATCAAATGTTAAAAGCAAACAAATGTGACAGTGAATGGATACTCACTATGCTCACGGAAGACTGTGAGGCTGCAGGGCTGACAAGGAAGGGTGTGGCACATGCAGCTTTTGTAGCACCTTCATCACTGTTATAGTCAGTCTTGATGTCAACTTGCCGGGTAGAATCACCTGAATAGAGGTCTCAACTGAGAAATTGCTCTGATTGTCTTAATTTCATGGCGGAAGACCCAACCTGAATGTGTATGGCACTGTCTGGTAGCAGTACAGATAATCTAGGACATACCAGAAGGAGGGTTTTTTGCCTTTGTTGGAGTGGCTGTCCCCTGTTGCTGCTGGTTCTCCCTTTACTGACATTAGAACCAGTGTTTCTATGTCTCCAAAGTAGGATAAATAACTCTCCAGGAGTCTTCCAAAGTTGAGCTCTAGACTGGGAATGTAGAGGTACCTAGATTTATGACCTGAATCATAAATAAATTCAGCTTCTCCATTCTGGCATCTCCAATGTCATCAGGTCTTGATTGCAAGTTCGAATTTCCCTAGCTCAGCATTTTTCTATAACCTTAGCAGAGGCTTCCATCATATAATACATGTATGTATATATATGATATAAGCTCTGGATATATATGTATCTGTATCTGTTTCTGTGTTTGTGTCTGTCCATCTGTCCCTCCATCCATTTGTCCATCCATCTAGCCATCCTTCCATCCTTCCATCCATCTATCCGTCCGCCCGTCAGTCCGTCCGTCCGTCTATCTATATCTATGGATATATCCAGAGCTTATATCTTTCATGCCTGAAAAGCCAGTTTCATATGCTGTATGTGATGATCAGAATGAAAGGCATTGGAATCTAAATAGGAGAGGAAGTTTTTGGTAGGAAAAATCTTCATAAAATTATAAAGATCTCCAAATGAAGGAAATACAATATGAAACTATTTCAGAGTTTTCATTGGTAAAAGGATGTGAGATGATAGTCTGGTTGTTAGACGGGATTCTATGTCCTATGACAAGAAATATAGGGACCTATGTCTTAGGGAATAGATGTATTGCAATGCAAACCAGGTATGTAAAAAAGCCAGGGGCTTAGCCAGAGGATAAAAGTCAGAGCTCTCATTACTCCAGCCATGGAAGAATCGACTTCAACCAGTATCTTCCTTAAATTCAATCTACTTATATTTCCTCCTCTTGAGCATCTGAATGACTCTAGTCTGGGGCTCCAAACAGTGGTGAATGTTTGTCTAAAGGACCTTCTTGTTCCCATGCCAGTGCTATGTATCAGCTTTTCCTCTTCTTTGGTATTTCTATTGATCCAGTTCTCATCAACTTCTCCTGACAGAACTGACTTCCTCTTTTGTTTTACTATTGAATATGCACGTGTATAGGACCTTTCATGCTTTTTCTGTTTCCATTGTACAAGTCAAGGTGATTTATTAGTACACAAAGAGTAATAAAAAGCAGAGTTAGTAGGGTCTTAGTATTGACTAGAGGCATAAAGGTATGATGGATTAACCACCAAGTCTAAGGTAGAATTGCCAATGAAATGGTTTTATTGGCTCTAAGAGGCTGTAGATTTGGAAGGAGATGTCAAGAGATGCAGGGGCTTCTGTTTACTTGCTGGCCAAACTTAAACCCACTAATCATAATCAAGTATTTTAAAGTTATTTATTAATTACCCAGATATATCTGTTCTCTCTCTCCCTCTCTCACTCTTTCTCTCTCTTTCCCCCCTCTCTCTTAAAAAAAGAACTTCTCAATCTTTGAGATTTTTTGTGTCTAAAATGATGTAGTTTCACCATGTTTTTCTGGAGGACCTAAGCATATTTAAGCTGGAGAAGAACTCAGTGGCACTAAAAGATGCCCGAGACTCTCACAATTTTTCTTGATTTTGGAAATGGTCTTGATAAGAGGCAAGAATAGACCTGATTGGAAGTACTTACAGGATGAAAGATTTCACATTATGACAAATGTTGCTGATAGATGGCTAAAACTTCATTACTCAGAAAACACCTTTGGAGATATTAAGCATGGCTTGTTTCATGAATTCAATGTTCATCCCAAAACAAGTGAACATGATCTTTTTCTTTTGCCAAGAAGTTGACAGAACTTCTCTTGAAATCTGAGATTTTATATTTACTGTTAAGGAAAAATAGCCAGTGGAGACTATGGGAGACAGTTACTAAAGAGGGGGAAGGGATACAGGCCAAATGCTTAAGTGAATTTTCTGGTAAACTTGGTTTCTAGAGCTTTGATGAAAGTGTCAGCATGAAGAGGCAGGATCTCAGGAGTTGTAGCTGACAAGAGGCAACAGAAGACTTAGAGCTAATTGTCTGAGTCTCAGGGAGTTGTCTGTGGGCAGCTGAATTCCAATCCTCAATGGCCCTACTCCACATAGAGCCATGTCACTGGGTAGACAATTTAGGAGGATAGGAGACATGATTGAAAGATCAAGTTTGGTTGTTAAGTTGAAATAAATTGTGTACATTTTTCCATGTGTATGACAGTAGGTATAATATATCTACAGGCATTTTACAAGTATATGTGTTTTTTTCCATTAGTGATAGACAGTGACTTTTGTGCCAATCTTGGGGAATTTTGAAAAACAATTGTGACCTCATAAATATGAATTATTTGCATTTTTAAATGGTTTATAGTATCTCAAATAAAAATTTTATTTGAGATAAAAATAAGATCAGTCTAAGAATTAAAGATACTTGGAATTCATTACGTGTTCTGCCAATGACTGGTCAGAGAGAAGCTTCGATCAGCGCAATTACAAAAATGAAAGCTTGTATGTAATGGGTTCAGATACATTTCTGGAAAATGTTTGTATCTGTAGTCTCTAGGAAATAGTGAGCATATAAGAATATAAGAAGTATAGTGGACAGGCATGAGTTAATGGATGGATGAATCAAAGTGAGTCTCTTTGTTACTAGAAGATGAAGATATGAACAACTCCCACAGTTTTTAAAATGTAATTTATATAAATGCTATTGTATGTTTCTGGGCAAGATTTAAATACCCCAGTATTTAAAGCTATTTGTTAACTTGCAGTAACAGCTCTTAGTAATGTTCCAGAAGTTGGCTTATTGCTACAATATATGGAAGTTGGTAGTCTGCACTGCTCCACTAACAAGGCTGCTTCTCAGTGCTTAGTTGATGGTGACTTTGTCTTTTGTCCTCCTTCCCTGACCATACCATTTCCATCTGGATCTTGCTGGATATTTCCAAGAGGCTTCTCTTCTGCAAGATGATCTTCACACTAAGGGCATAAAGTGAAAGTACTTCCTTATTCAGAGCTAAATCAAAGATCCCCATGAACTCAAGCAATGAGCCTAAAGAAGCAGTCCTCAAAGATGGTGGCTCATGCCAGTAATACATACATGTCCCTTGTCTGGCTTTGTATTTATAGCTACTCTGGACACTGATGGAAGTAAGGCTTATCTTTTTTCATGTTCTTTGCAGAATAACTGCTATAAAGTGTTATTTTTGTTTAGATTAAGCAAGACATTGTAGAAAAGCCTTTGTCTGGAAATTCTAGTTGAGGTTAGATGGACATTATGGCTCATTCTGTCTTAAATAATCTGTGATCAATATGAATTTGACACACTGCAATAAAAGATAGTTTTCCAACACCTTTGGTAGTTTTTGCAGTTTGGACTTTGAAAACCTGGCTTAAATTTGTTCACGTTAGCTGTAATCTTACAATATAATTTTTCTTCTAAATTCTGTCATCCTTCTTGTTCTGCATCAGCAGTTCTGCTTTATGTTTTGCTACATGTTTTCTAGCACTTCAATGTAAGTGTATCACTCTGTGATAATTTTATAGATAATTCTAGAAAACATCCCTTGGTCCCTTCCTATTATTTCTATTATGAAAAAAAATCCTCTGAATCTGGGCTGATGGGCATGAGGTGGGTAAAATATATAGAATCAAACTCGTTCAGTCAGAGAAGATAGCTGGAGGGATTTTTTTCTTTTGCAAAATACTTTAAAAATCTATTTTACTGTTTCTTCTTCTGAAATCACTCAGTAGTATTTTTGAAAATTAGCCGTTCAAGTTTGATTGAGCACACCCAGTTAAGCTTACTATGTGAAGGCACCATTTTCATCAGAACTCTTTGCAAGCCTTCTATCACACTAAGCTGCCTCTTGTGAACTTCTACACTTTGTTTTTAATGTTCAGATTTGGTGCTTTACAAAATTTTAATCTCACTTCTATGTTAGACAATTATATAATATATTTTTATATAGTATTTATATATGCTATGTAATTTACTTAATAATATATATTTAAACAATAATGAAGTCTTTAATGGGTTATCTTCCTGCTTTCTTTTTCAAGAACAAGTACATTCATTTTCTAACTATTTTGGCTATGCTTTGGCAGTGCTTCAACTCAATATCTTTTCTACTTGTTATTACAAAATTATGTTAAGTTCATAAGAACTTGCAAAGAAATGTATAGGAACTCCCACTCTTCCTTTATCTACCTCACACAATGTTAACATTTTGTACAACTGTAGTGCATTCTCAGACATGTGTCTTACACAGGTGTGTGTGTGTGTGTGTGTGTGTGTGTGTGTGTGTGTGCGTGTGTGTGTGTATCAAGAGTATTAAATCTAGTGCAGAACTAGTATAGGAAAATGAAATTTGTGTTTTAAATAGTTGGCTTACATATGGGTTTTTGAAACAAGTTTCAGGTGTTCATACCTTGACTTCTCATAAATCTCACTAGCATAGTTTCATAACAGTTTGAAGATTTCAACAGTATACTTCCCTAATTGTTGCTAAGATTATATACTGTTCTGGAAAGCCATTATCTACCATGGCAACTATGGAACCCAACTGGTGATCACAATAAGAGGTTCTTGACAGCAACATTACTCAGAGTCAAAGTTCAAGTAGTTAGTTTATTCAGAACAAGATAGTGGTCATCATTTAAGGATGTGAGGAGAGTACAAAATTTCTGTCACACTGAAGAGATAATTAACAAGAGCTATGTTAAAGTTCAGTCCTCAGAAATAAACAATGCTCCACTCTCACATGGAAAAACATTTCCAGTAGGGACAAAAGCAGAAAGACCACCTGAAGGTTGATGGTTACAACATAGTTGTATGCAGAGCCTCAGGATTTAGCTGACACAGTCATGACTAAAAGGAGGCAAAAGTGAAGACCCCCATCTATCAATATGAGGAGTTTTATCTTCTAATCTGTAGCAATGCCCTGGCCAGCAATCATTTAGACATGCAGATGGATGTTGAAGCAGAAGTAGCAGGTCCTGTGCACTAACTTACAGACAATGCTGTTACATATTCATTGTCATTGAAATTCCAATAACCAAAGAGAGTGCATTTCTATTATCTGCATTGCACAGGTGCAGTAGCTGAGTCTATGTGGTTATGTAGCACAGTAAGAATCTTGTGCTGTAGCACTGATTCGGCTGCTTCACATAGAAGCCAGTTCTGTCTTCTAAGGAATTCTGTAGTCATAGCAATGTAGGGCTGGGGAATTATGATCAAGGCATGTCAGCATTTCACAAAGATGCATGATTCCTGGAGTTTTCTTGAAATCTTTAAAAGTCATTACCAGAGTTTTAGGGCTATACTGGAAGGAATTGAAAGATAAGAATGAAGAACATATAAGTCTTGAGTTTTATGGTTCCCACATGCCTCTTTTTGCCATCATATATATCCCTCTGTAAGAAGATGTGCACCAAAGGAAATGATTGAAATGACTAGTTCTTATGAATACTTATGTGCATAGATTTATAGCTAGTCACTAAAGCAAAATTTCTGATCTTCTGGAATTTCAAACTATCCACTTAATAGTTTATTTATTTTTGATAAATATTGTTTATTTATTATAATAATCCAATCTACAAAAAGTACCAAAATGGTTGAGTGACTGTTGTATATAAATACTATGATAGTTTTAAAACAGATCCAATCTATGACCTAAAACTTACTGAATCACTACTTCTGAGGCCAGGGAGGTCCTTTGTGGACCCTTCAGGAAGTGAGACTGAGGAATCTGTTTGCGGGGGCGGTGTGGGGGGGAGAAGAGACTATGCAAAGGAAGTTCATTCTTGTTTAATTTAAGTTTATTTGGGGCATTTGATCTTCAGTGTGGAAGTTCAAACACTATGCTTTATTTTTCTCTAATGTTCTTATAGTCTTACATGTAAAATCAGTATTTAAAGGTTTTTTTTTTTTCAGTGTGATTTGTTCTCCCCTAGACTTTTAATACTTCAATAGCCTCTTTCATCAGCTCTTACCACCTTTCCATATAAGGAGTTACAAGTAAGCATCCTGATGATGTCATCATCAGGTGATATTCTCAGAAGATGGCTGTTTGACTGACTGATAAGCTACCACTGATCTCCTAGGTCCTCTTGTTATTTTACCCTAAAGGCCAGTCTATATTAGGGGATACTGCCATGAAAGTGCATACGTGTCAGTAAATACAGACATCCTGAATGTGTTTGAATGAGTTTTGTGCTCTAAAAACATTTAAGATCGATTTTGTATTTATCATTGGCATATAATTCCTAAAGTATGATAGGAGAAAATACTCATGGACTTTGATTTACAAATGATGTTCTACGAGTACCTAATAAACGCGTTAATCTACAACGAGTCCTGCAAATAGGGCCACGTGGCCACACTGATTGCACGTGGCGTGCTTGGCTGAGCCTTAAGCACGTGGAGAGGACACGAATGGGTTGAAATAGCACATCCTGTCCCACAAGTATGTAACTTTGAGCAGACATAGGCTCACTAAAGAAAAAGGCAAAGTTCAAGGAACTTCTGTTTTGATCCCCAGACCTCCTGCTCGCTTTAGATCCTTACACAAGAGGATTTCCTGGTACAAAAAGAACTGGCAATTTAGGTGAGCATCCCCGCAATCTGGAGTGTTTGTGTGCGATGGGTATGCGCTCCAGTTGTGGGGCTTGACCTTTTACAGATGAGAGGAGGTGCTTCTCATCTTCAGGGCGACTTCTTGTCATTGCTAAACTAAAACTAATCATTCTGTGGTGTGCTACCCATGAATACATCAAAAAACAGCATCAAGTAGAGGCTCGCAGCCATCCATTGAACTGAGTACATGGTCCCCAATGAAGGAGCTAGAGAAAGGACCTATGGAGCCGAAGGTTTTGCAGCCCCTTAGGACGAACAACTATATGAACTAACTAGTACCCTCAGAGCTCCCAGGGACCTAACCGCCA
>JADRCD010184695.1:0-33545 GCA_019843815.1 Montemys delectorum
TATTTCTCCAATTACCAAATTAGAGAGACCATTGGATGACACTCAACAAAGTTCTAATTCCTCATATTATTGGATTTCAATCAATTAGGATATGTTGGATTAATTTTCATATTAATATATTAAGAAAAAGTAATTGTCACTTCCTGTTGTTTTTGTTGTAAGAGGTGGAGTTAGGTTTGTGTGGTTTTGTTGAAAGATTACCTTCTTGCTTCTTATGGGGTGTAGTTTTGCTCCTTATGTTGATGTTTTCCATCTATTATCCTTTGTAGGGCTGGATTTGTGGAAAGATATTGTGTAAATTTTGTTTTGTCATGGAATATCTTGTTTTCTCCATCTATGGTAATTGAGAGTTTTGCTGGGTACAGTAGCCTGGGCTGGCATTTGTGTTCTTGTAGGGTCTGTATGACATCTGCCTAGGATCTTCTAGCTTTCATAGTCTCTGATGAGAAGTCTGGTGTAATTCTGATAGGTCTGCCTTTATATGTTACTTGACTTTTTTCCCTTACTTTTTAAAAATTCTTTCTTTTTTTAGTGCATTTGGTGTTTTGATTATTATGTGATGGGAGGAATTTCTTTTCTGGTCCAGTCTATTTGGGGTTCTGTAGGCTTTTTGTATGCTCATGGGCATCTCTTTCTTTAGGATAGGGAAGTTTTCTTCTATAATTTTATTGAAGATATTTGCTGGCCCATTACATTAAGAATCTTCACTCTCTTCTATACCTATCATCCTTAAGTTTAGTCTTCTCATTGAGTCCTGGATTTCCTGGATGTTTTGTGTTAGGAGCTTTTTGCTTTTTGCATTTTCTTTGACTGTTGTGTCAATGTTTTCTATGGTGTCTTCTGCCCCTGAGATTCTCTCTTCTATCTCTTGTATTCTGTTGGTGATGTTTGCATCTATAATTCCTGATTTCTTTCCTAGGTTTTGTATGGCCAGGGTTGTCTCTCTTTCTGTTTTTTTTTTTTTATTGTTTCTATTTCCATTTTTAGATTCTGTATGGTTTTGCTCATTTCCTTCACCTGTTTGATTGTGTTTTCCTAAAGATCTTTAAGGGATTTTTGTGTTTCCTCTTGAAGGGCTTCTAGCTGTTTACCTGTGCTCTCTTGTATTTGTTTGAGAGTGCTATTTATGTCTTTCTTAAAGTCCTGTATCATCACCATGAGAAGTGATTTTATATCTGAATCTTACTTTTCCGGTGTAATGGTGTGTCCAGGACTTGCTATGGTGGGAGAATTAGGTTCTGATGATGCCAAGTGACGTTGGTTTGTGTTGTTTTTTTTCTTACACTTCCCCCCCCCCCCGCCATCTGGATATCTCTAGTGCTATCTGCCTTTGCTAAATCTGACTGGAACCTGTCCTTCCTGTGATCCTGGTTGTGTCAGAACTCCTCAGAGTCAAGCTGTGTCTGTGATCCTGTGATTCTGGGATCCTGTGATGCTGGGCTTGTTAGGTCACCTGGGAGTGGAGCTTCCTCTGGGTGTTTTGGGACTGGCTGCAGAGCTTGAGCCCAAGGTAGGCTCTGGACACCAGCCCAGACAGACCGGAAGGAACCCAAGTCACTGGGCTGGTGGAGTTCCTGTGTGCCTGGTCCTGCTGGTCCCAGTTACTCCCAGTGTTGGGACAGATGTTAGTTCCTCTTCACCTCTGATCCTGGATGTGTCAGAGCACCTAGGAGTGGATCTTCCTCTGGATGTTGTGGGGCTGGCTGCAAAGATGTTGGTTCCTCCTCACCTCTGATCCTGGGTGTGTCAGAGCACCTAGAAGTGAATCTTCCTCTGGATGTTGTGGGGCTGGCTGCAAAGATGTTGGTTCCTCCTCACCTCTGATCCTGGGTGTGTCAGAGCGCCTGGCAGTGGAGCTTCCTCTGGGTGTTGTGGGACAGGCTGCAGAGCTTGCACCCAAGGTCTACTCTGGACACCAGCCCAGACAGACCAGAAGGAACTCTAGTCACTGGACTGGTGGACTTCCTCAAAATTTCCAAGATTTATTGAAGGTTATCTGAAAGCAAAGAAAACAAGAGTTGTAGCAGCCTTTTATTAGTGAAAGTTACCTCTTTTCCTGAAAGCAAAACATACAGCATATGTCACCGAATTCATCTCCAAATATTTCACATACAATGGCATCTGCTTATTGTTCAATGACACACCAGTGAACTCTGGGATCTAGCCCCCAGGTCTGGAAAGTTGCAGTTGTGCTTATAATGAAGTAAACAGAGAAGGAGTTGCATTCAGAGGCACTCAATAGGTGTCTTTCTGTGATACATCCCCAAATTCCCTTAGGTTTCAAGCTTCTAGTTTTATAAGACAAGGAACTTCAGACTAATATCTTAACTGATTCATCCAAGAGTAAACACATATTAGTAGAAGTAATTGGCCTTCTGAATTTAAAGCCATTTGAAATTTGGATCCTGCTCAGTGATATCAAAGGATCCCTTAATTATGATTATTGCCAGTTTGTAGACACAATGCCTATTGTGTAGACACAGTGCCACACAACAGACACCTGAGTGACACAGGAATGAAGGTACATGAAGGTATTAACCACTTTCTATGGCAGCCTGACCCAAACCTATTCCTTAATCCTATGTTTGATCATGGAGGGAAGCTCATTCATGGCTTCGTGCATTCACTTGCTCAGTCAGCAACCACTAAGTGGCCCATAGGTAGAGTCCAAACAACAGTCATGGTGGTAGATACAAAGATAAGAAAGGTGGAAGGAAATTCATTAGACACTATCTATGGTTTTCTGTAAACGTTATAAAATGTGTGACATCAAAAACTTAAGGGAGGCCAGGCAGTGGTGGTGCACACCTTTAATCCCAGCACTTGGGAGGCAGAGGCAGGCAGATTTCTGAGTTCGAGGCTAGCCTGGTCTACAGAGTGAGTTCCAGGACAGCCAGGGCTATACAGAGAAACCCTGTCTCGAAAAGCCAAAAAACAAACAAACAAACAAACAAACAAAAAACAAACAAAACAAAACAAAAGTTAAGGGAGAAGAAAATTTTAGTCTGGCCTCCAATTTCAGAGTTCGTGATCCTTGGCTCCATCAATTCTCGGCCCATGGTGAGGCAAAGAATCACAGTGGTGGAGTGTGGGACAGATAGGGATCTCCTCATGGATGATTGGTGATAGGTTATTTCTTTGATATGGGTGAAACAAGCCAACTTAAACCAGATTAGACTATATTAAAGGCGGGCTTCTTGGGAAGCTGCTCTCCAGTGGGCAAGTTCACTGCCCCCAGGAACCAAAGCAAGGGAAGTCATGATGGGAAAGGAGAGGGGAGGGAGGGAGAGAGAGAGAAAGCGTGCGCAGAGAGAAGAGCAAAGAGAGAAAGAACCCAAAATGTCTGGATTATATAAGGAGGAGCCTCTGGGGGAACGGCAGCCCAGCCCCTGGGCTGGGAAGTTCAGGGCTGAGGACAGGGTATACCAGGAAGGGACTGAGGGATGCTGGGAGCACCTGGAGGCCAGGTCTGCTTTGGTATGTGAAATATGCACCTCAGTGCCTTGTCCCCAGGTCTGAAAGCAAACATCAGTATCAGAGATGGAATATGGCTGCCACAAGATATCCCAAGTGTTCATCTTCCAAGTGACCTGCTCCATCCAGTTGGCCCCTACCTCCTAATTTCCAAAACCTCTTATAACAGAACCACCGCCTGAGAGATTAGCCTTTAATTCACGTGCCTTTTGGAGAGGTAGTTCATGCCCAAAACATAACAGATGCCTTCAGCCAGAAAATAGACATGGCTTTTCTAACCACTGTTTTCTTGGACTCTGAGGTGTGACCGTGAATGGAGAGCTTATTGGGGCCCCCGCACCTCCGAATGGTCACAAGAAACAGCGAACATACTTCCGCACCATCACCATCCTCATCAACCGGCCAGAGAGATCTTACCTTGAGATCACACCGAACAGGGTCATCCTGGACGGTGGAGACAGGCTGGTCCTCCCCTGCAACCAGAGCGTGGTGGTTGGGAGCCGAGGACTAGAGGTGTCCGTGTCTGCCAACGCCAATGTCACCGTCACCATCCAGGGCAACATTGCCTTTGTCATCCTCATTCACCTCTACAAAAAGCCAGCACCCTTCCAGAGAAACCACCTGGGCTTCTACATCGCCAACAGCAAAGGCCTTTCCAACAATTGCCACGGACTGTTAGGTAGGTAGCTGCATGCTTGGCCTGTGATCAGAGGGTAGAACTGGGTTTCCTAAAAAGGAAGCTCATAGGGCCACTATCATGAGCTTGACAGGAATTTACAGTGAGGGTGTGGCCGTTCTATGTTAAGTTATCAGTCAGCATCCTCCAGGGCCATAGCTTCAGGATCTTTCACAACTGGTAGAATCTAAGGATTCTAAGGAATCTAAGGAATCAAAGGATGCTCAAAGATTGTAGTAAAATGTGCAAAATTTACATAAAACCTACTCCCAGTCTCCCCTGTCTTAAATTACTTCTGGATAGCTATTTACCAGGCCCAAAGCAATGTCAGTGCTATGTAATTGATTGATGTACTGTATTGTTTACGGACGACAAGAAGGAAGTCCATTACATGTTCGGTCTCAGTGCATGTTCCTCCCCCACCCCCAACGCCCCACCCTCCGTGCATTTTCAATCCACAGTTGACATGGATGCTGGATCTTCGCATGCAGAAAGGCCAACTTCATATGTGGGTGGTATTTTATGGGCCACGGGACCTAAACTGGACTCCCTGGGGACATTCATTCATAAGTTGCCCAGTCTATGAATCCACGAACCAGACTACATGAGGAAAGAGCTGAGACTCTCCTCACCGTGAACTGCCTCTCCTGGAAATTGCCCAGTTGCTAGTGCTGAGACAGCAAACGGAGTTCCTTAGCATAATGCCCTGCTAAGTTGGGAAGGCAACATAGTAGCAGGTAAGTAGGACCTAGGGTTACCTCGCCTCTGCTCTCCTCGGTAAGAGATCCTTCCTCATCCTACACACTCGTTAAGCAGGGCTAAGGCAGCGGAAGCAGTCGGCTCGGCCCAGCCTCAGGGATCTCAAAAGTAATTAGATGACTTTTCCGTATGTGGATGTGTGTTCATGTATGTGTGGGGTACGTGTGCATGTGGGGGGTCAGAGAACAAGCCTGAGTATTGTCCTTAGAGGCTTTCACTCGTTTTTTTGTTGGTGTGTTTGTTTTTGTTTTTGTTTTTGTTTTGTTTTGTTTTGTTTTTTTTGAGGCATCTCTCCAGCCCTGAAAATTGTATTCTTGTTTCAGGAGTAAATCTTATGCACTCGTTCTCACTAGACTTCTGAGAAGTCAACGAGACGAGGAGCAGCCATCCAAAGGGCTGGTTTCTTGCCATTCTGCAAGAAGAAACGGATCTCAGGCAGCCCATCCCCGAGCACGAGAGGTGGATGCCTTTCGTAGGGAGTCATCTGAATCGTTGTAGGAAGCAGGCAGACTGTGCTGGCTGGCCTTCTCCAACGTGCAATCTCACGTGGGCCCTTCGCCCAAAACTAAAGATTGAGTCATTTTCTGAGCTCCGTTTAGAAGGCAGGATTTCCTGGCACTTCAGCTTGCTGGCTTTCCTTGTGTCTGGATGCCAAGCCTAAGCTCCATCCCACAGATCTAGATCCATGGCCCCTTGGCCTGAGCAATGCCCTTGCTTGACCCCGGTAATCAGAGGCGGGAGTGTCAGGGGTGAGCTGAGCTGATGGCTTCCACTGCCCTGGCCCTACTTAATGAGTGTGTAGGATGAGGAAGGATCTCTTACCGAGGAGAGCAGAGGGGAGGTAACCCTAGGTCCTACTTACCTGCTACTGTGTTACCTTCCCAACTTAGCCGGACATTACGCTAAGGAACTCCATCTGCTGTCTCAGCATTAACAACTGGGCAATTTCCAGAGAGGCAGACGATAAGAAGATTCTCATCTCTCACCTCCTCACATAGTCCGATGCATGGACTCCCACAGACTGGGCAATGAATGAATGCATGCCTCCAGGAAGGGCCAGCCTAGGACCAGTGGTCCATGACAAACCCTCCTGCCGCTGACACCACCAACATTACGTTGAAGCTGCTGTCTGCATTCAACTTATTTCAGTTTTCTCCCCTCTCAGGCCAGTTCCTGAACCGAGATGCCAAACTCGTAGGAGTTCCTGAGGAATACGGCAAGAATCTTAGTAATCAGCCTTCTCCTCAGGCAGAAGGGATGCCTGAGGCTATCCTGAAGGTGAAAGGGCGCCGAGTTCCAGTGGTCTGGAAACAAAGGAAGATTTACAATGGGCAAGCACAGGTAGACTGCTGGTTTGACAGAAACAATGCCGCAAAGCTGATTGACGGTGTCTATAAGGACTACCTGGCATCTCATCCTTTTGACACGGAGAATGCGCTGGGCCTGAGCATGTCCAGGAAAGCTGAGACGGACAGCCCTCATGAGGAGAGTGTCTAAAAGGGAAGTGACATTGGGTCTACTCTGGGTGCAACTCTTCTTGTTACAAGTGGCTACCTTGGCTCTTGCTATGCGCAGTGCTGTGTCGCCCGCCCCCTGGTGGACTGGAGGTCCAATGTCTCCTAGAGCAATGGAGTCAGGGCAGGAAGCTGAAATGCAAATACTATATTCCACTTCCCCTGTCCTGCCTTCCTCATCTATACTAGATATAAAAAAAACAAAAAACAAAAAACAAAAAACAAAAAACAAACGGTAGCACCAAGAGGAATAATTAAGTAAAATCGCCCAGTACCTGGCTTGTCCATCTTATTGTACCTTGACGTAACGCTTTCTGAGGAAGCGGGGTTGCCGTGGCATTTGTTTTCTCTGTAAGGATGTCCGAGTTTGGCCACTCTGCTTTTTTGCTTATATTTATGCTTAAAGGAAGGTCTCCTTTCAGTTGCCTTCTCCAGACGGTGCTCCCAACCTCTCCTTCTGAGGTCATTTATATTGAGGCCAGGCCACCAATTAAGCACACAAATAGTTTGTACATTGGATCTCTAAACAGTTAGATCTTTTCTTAGCAGAAGATTATTTTGTTTCCTGCTGTGGAATCTTGCCTAGTCAATATCCCAGATACTCATCTTGTCCCGATTGGCTTTGCAGATCACTTGGCCTTGCTGGTGGGTGTTTTCCAATTTATTCCAATAAACCAAGTGATTTTGATAAATAGGAAAACTCCCCACGGATGCCTTTTACTGGCTTGCCTTGGTGCCGGAGAGCCAGCTAGTTGAAAAATAAACCTTCTACAGTTTAGCTTTTGCTGTATTTCCAATGCTTTTTGGTTTTGCCTTTGGATGCCCAGGAAATAATAAATCAGACGAGAACAGTGCATGACAGACAGATGCAGCCTAGAGTGAGCAGCTCAGCCTACGGGTGGGAAGAATCAACTTCTACATGCTCAGAGGGAAGTGGACACATGCCTGAACACATGACTGCTGCACCAGTTATCTGCAGAAGACAGGACCCATCAATATTCCATCTAGGATAGCGGGAGGGGTCATGAGGCCCTGCTCCTGCCTAAAACGCTATGGCAGTTAGCAGTTGCTGGAGAAGGGGGCTGGTCATATCCCTCAGTTGCAAAGCCACTTGCTAAGTTGCCCTAGCTTGAGGAAATAACCCCCAGTTTATAGCAAGCAACTGTATTTGAATGCAGTGAATCACATATTCATAAAGAGATACGGAGATAGGGCATGTGGGGATGGGGACTTTTTGAGACAAAGGAAACCATAACAGAAGATTGTGAGAAGTGGGGGGAGCGGGGGGAGGCTGAGATCCAATACATTAGAGATATGCATGAGTTTGTGAATGAATAAACCAAAGGGGAGAAACTCTGAGGAAAGATTCCCACATCTCCAATGTGCATGAGCTAGGAGATCGGCGTGAGTTTTGGTTCTGGTACTTAGAGGTGAATCTACTAAGGAGAGGGTTGCAATCCAAGGAGGCTTTCCAAGATGTAACAAACGCAATCTTATTGTGACTCTCCTCCATCCAACCTACCCGTCCTAATCAAGAGCAGGAGAACATGGAGCTCCCTTCTTACACTCTGTGCTCTTCTCAGCTCTGTTTGGCCTTCTCAGGGCTGGCGTGGAGTGGCCTGCTTGGACTGATGGGATTGAACAGAGGAAGGAAGGGAAAGACATGCTTCAGGGAAGCAAGAGTGTTTTGTTGTAGACCACCAGAGTGAAGGCCTCGATGCGTCCCCACATAAGGTTTCTTCCACCAGGCACCATGCCACGGTACCTTCTACCGTGAGACAGGAAAGCTGCTTAGCACTTGGAGAGAAATCAGCATCAAGAAAATTGTTTTCCTTCCTGTGGGAAGCATTTGAGCAGCACAATCACATCCACATGTTCCTGTCTGACCCGGCAGTCTCGAGAGCCAAGTTGGGGCTGACAGAGTCTCTTTCTCTCTGTTCCATGAACCCACCAGGCCACAGCCAGTCAGCTGTGCTATTTAATCTGACTCCCCGTGTTCCCAGACTCATCTGTCCGTTTTCAGGCCAGGAGTACAAAGGCGAGCAACCCCTATGGCTGCCAGATGTTTCCTCTTTTCAGTCTTAGGGAAAGGAGGATCTCAGCCAGGCCTAACCAGGGCTGGCCCCAGGGCGTATTCCCTGGACCTTGCTACTACATAAATCCCAACAAGCTCTAGAGCCAGGTGGCTCAGCCCACCAGCCCACTAGGTTGTACTCAGCCATGATATGTGTGTTGTTCTACATATTGTCCTCACCATCAACAAAATATCATTTGGCAAGAACAGATTCTACTTGCTCTTGCCTAGGAGCAGAAGAACATGAGAGATACCAGCAAGATGCCCGTCCCTCGCTGTCCTTTCTAGCAACCAAATCAACATAAAAGTTTGAGAGATTTTACTTAGAAATCCCTTTTATCTTCAGACAGACATTCTACAAATGTAGTTTTCCCCCTCCTCTCTCTTTCAAAGCCATTTACTATCTAGCAATCTAAATTATCTGATATAGCTGGAAAATCCTATTTGGGCATCCCCAACCGCACACCAACAGCCAAGTTTTCATTTGACTGGGTACATGAGTTGTAGGTAGAAAATTCCAAGACCTGCAAGGAAGAGGACTGTCATTTCAAATGGGGAAACAGAAGCAGAGCCACTTTCCCCAGGTCACATGGAAGGCATAGAGTAGGGGTACAGCTGAACCCAAAGGACTCACATGTTAGATCTGACACTTGTTTGCCACCTGGTCAAGCACTTCTTTTCCTCGAGCGTTTTGTAAAACATGGGGTAGGAGGTTACCAAATAAACAATTGGCTGGGCTGGAGAAAAATGTGGAAGTTAAATGGGATAAATCAAATTGTTATTGCAGCAGTTAATTATAATGAGTCGGTACTGAGTTGTTTAGCAATATTATAGCTTTGGCTTCCAGTACCCCCCCCCCTTTAATGAAGAAAGGAATAGAAATGGGTCATTTTTAAAGAGACTTCTCACTAAAATTTCATAGAAAATGATCTGACTACCTCCTATCCATCCGTCCATGTGTTGCTGTATATTCTCCCATTCAACCTTTCCATCATTTACCAATTCGAGCTGGAGGCTGGGGATGTTTGGCAAGAGGAAGTATAGAGACATCCCTTCTGGGCCCCAGAAGTCAACCTGAGAATGCAGAGAGCCAGAAATTGGAGACACCAGTCCATGGTTTTTTAATCAGGAGTCACAGTCAATATTTACCTGACATTCAGGGGGCAGAGACAGGCAGATCTTTGATTCTGAGGCCAAGCCTGGTCTACATAATGAGTTCCATTACAGCCAAGGCTATGTATGGAGGGCTAGGTTGATACCCTGTCTCTGAAAACCAGTTTGTGTGTGTGTGTGTGTGTGTGTGTGTGTGTGTGTGCGCGCGCGTATATCTGTCTGTTCATCTGTCTGTCTGTCTTTGTGTATGTATGATATAACCTGAATTGTATATCCTCACAGATAGAGTAAGAACACGGTTCTTTGGATAAATAAATGTTGTGGACTAAAAGCATCCTTTCAAAACACATGCTTAAGTGTTAACTGTCCCTCCAAGTGGAATAGTTCAGAAGGGGTCAAATCCCGAGAACAGAGGTCTTGTGGATTGGTTTAGAGTGTTCATGAGCAGAGACTTACACAAGAGGATCTGATGGAAGAGAGGGGGAGTAGAAATGCTTTAGATAGAGAATTCGTGTATGAAAATTTCAAAAAATGTTTAGCTAACAATAATCAGGGGATTTAACTGGTAAAGTGTTCCCTTGTAAGCACAAGAAACCGAGTTCAGTCCCCAGAACTCAAAAAAGTCAGGCGCAGGGGAGGCACATTCCCAATCTCAGTACTGGGCTGGCCAGTCAGCCTAGTGTACTTAGTGACTCTCAGGTCAGTGAAAGCATCTGTCATCTGAGGACGGGAAGCAGGCTTATCTTCTGGCCTCCACATGTGCATGAGCACTTGGACACATATGTGCACCTACACGTATGAACACACACCACACACACACACACACACACACACACACACACACACACACACAAGGCATAAGAGCCGCACTCAAAGTTACTCCTCTTTCTCATGTAAGAATATAACACACAGGTGTCCGTGCGGAAGCCAGGAGCCACGCACTAGATCTGTGCCTTGCTCTGGATCTTCTCAGTCTCTGGATCTGTAAGCAATAAGTGCATTTTGCTTAAACTGCCCAGTTTAAAGGATTCTTCATGCAGCAGCCCAGCCTCACCGAAGTAAAGAAAGTCTCCACAGCACAAGTTTTCACCTTTATTCGGGCTACCCAGAACATGCAAACGCAGTGCTGTTGCTAAGATGTGAGCGAGTCCTGCAAGCCGAAGGACATGGTCCAGCTAAAATAAACAGCAAGTACAATAACACAGCTAACCAAATACTTAGAGACGCAATGCTAAATATTTACTTTAGCCCATTTCAAATAAGTAGGTACAGATTGTTCACATCCCAAGAGACTTTGTTTCTTAAAACTTTGTAAAAAAAAAAAAAAATGATGTCTAAAAACAAACAGCACAGTGTGTTTATTTTTTAGAGGAAACCAAAATCAAGGCTACTGAGAATAAAACTTGATCATTCTAACCACAATGCTTGTTTGTAGAAATTTCTGCATTTCCGTCCTGAACATAAGTATTCTTGTCTCAGTGATGTCTGTCACTGACGGATATGACAGTGGTCCTATACAGTTAATGTCTAGATCTATTTACATGCACAAATATTTACCATTGTGTTATAGCTGCTTAACAGATTAATAGTCCCACTATATATGTGTATATTCTAGAAGTAATAAGATATGCCATGTAGCATTGGTGTATAATAAACTATACCATCTAGATTTGCATCTGTATATTCTATGATGTTGACACAAGAAGGGGTCATCTTCCACTACATTTCTCAGAATGCATCTCATCATTTAGAGATGTGCAATTGTATACGATAAGTCAATAATGTGGAGACATTTTGGAAGGGTAATGTGGAGAAGGGGAAATTTACAGGATCCACCCCTGTGCCCTTGTTATATTTTTTTCTTCATGCACATGTGTGTCTCTGTGCACATCACACTAGTTGTGCAGAGATGCTAACAGAGGCCAGAAGAGAGCATTGGATCCTGTGGAGCTGGAGTCTAGAAAGTTGTGAGCAGACCAATTGGGGTGTTGGGAGCTGAATTTAAGTCTCCAGAAGAACAACCAGGGTTCTTAACTGCTGGGGCACTTCTCCAGTCCTCCCTGTGTCCATACACACGGTCAAATACAGGAGAGGGTCCAACTCCTCAGTGCATTGTGGGAACTCGGATGTCCTGGACTTTCATCACCTCCTTATTGGGTCAGGCAATTGCTCACACTTTGCCCATCATCTGGCTTGGTGTTTCTTCCAAGCAGGTCATTGTCCTTTCATGGACACTGTTGTGGTTTGAGTATGAGTGTGGCTCGTGCCCTTGAACACTCAGTCCCTGGGTGGTGTCGCTGTTTGGGAAGGTTTTACAATCTTTAGGAGGTAGAGGTTGCTGGAATTCTGTCCGTGGAGGCGGGCTTTGAGGTTGTATAGCTCGGCCCTTCTTGCTGTGTCTCCCTGCTTGGTGAGCTAGATTGGTGTGATCAGCCAGCTTCTGCTCCTGTCACCATGCCTTCCTTGACGCCTTCTCGCCTGGTGCCATGTCTTCCCCGTCATGACACACACTCTCTCTCTCTTCTGGAACTGCAGGCCAAAATAATTTTTCCCCCAAGTTATTTTGCTCGGGGACGTTCTAGTTTGTGGCTCTGGCACTTTTGCCTCCAGTTCTCAATAGTCCTGTCCCAATCTGGTTTAGACTTCATTGAACTGTGTTGAATTCTAAATGAGGCAATGCTTGCTTAGGGTGAAAACAACAAAGAACAGAAGAGCACCATCATCCATCTACGGGCTGCGGCAGATAGAAAACAACCCATGTTAAGTTGCCCTCTCGGGGCTTCAGTTTCTGTGGCTATAGAATAAGAGAACTGGGTTAAATAACACCAGGGATCCTCAGATCTTTAAAAACAAAACAAAATAAAACAAAACTGGCTGGAGAGATGGCTCAGCGGTTAAGAGCACTGGCTGCTCTTCTGAAGGTCCTGAGTTCAAATCCCAGCAACCACATGGTGGCTCACAACCATCTGTAATGAGATCTGACGCCCTCTTCTGGTGTGTCTGAAAACAGCTACAGTGTACTTACATATAATAAATAAATAAATTCTTAAAAAAAAAAAAACCATGTATGTGTGCATGTACATACATACACGCATCTTTATGTTCATGCACATGCAGACGCTCAAGCAGGAGCCAGGAGGCAGGGACTGAGGTTGAAGCCACACAGAGGAATGTTGCTCACTGGCTTGCTTGCCAACACTTGCTCACCTTGACTTTTATTAAAACTCATGGCCACTTTGCCCAGTGGTGGAATCACCTACAGTGGCCTAGGCCTTTCCATGTCATTATTTAGTCAAGGAAATCCATCCCCGTTCTGCCCAGAGACTTGCTTACAGGCTAATCTGATGGAGGCAGTTTTTAAAACTGACATTCTCTTTTTTCAGATAACTCTACTTTGTGTCAAGCTGCCAAACAATCAAACAAACAAGACAAAACAACAACAACAGAAACAAAAACAAACAAACAAACAAACAAACAAAAGCCCTAACCCGAACGAGTTGTTCTCAGGGACGGCAGAGGAGCTCTTTCTCCATCAAGTCTCTCCTTCCACTTCATTTCTGAGACAGCATCTCTTCGTCTGTGCTGGACCCCAGGCTGGCTGGCTGGAGAGCTTCAGACAGATTCTCTCGTCTCCACTTCCTGTTTATCTCATGGTAGGAGTGCTGGGATTACCAGCCCGTGCCTCTGCATTTGGCTAAGTTACATGCGTTCCTGGGATCGAATCCCATCCTAATCAGCTCCCTGGCCCTGGTCTTTGCCTTTTCCTTTAAATTTCCTCCCCTACCCGCCTCCTGGGACTCTTTCTCTTCTCAATGTTGAGGCTCAATCTCAGGTTGCTTCATGGGCTAGGCGAATACTCTACCACTGATCCCGTCTTCTGCCTTCAGGTGAAGGCTCTTCCCAAGAGGCTCTTTGAGCATCCCTGACCCATTTTGAGTCCCGCTGTGCCAGGCTTGAGGAATCATCAGAGAACCATGTCCCCTAGCTCCGCAGAGCTCACAGCTCAGAGAACAGGACATAGACAGAAGAGCACCGGAGGAAGGACAATAGGAGCCCTAACAGATGAAAGCTTTGCTGAAGGCCGTTGTCGGAGCACAGAGGAGGGGGTCTCTAAAGGAAGAAGGACCCGAGGCCTGTCAGGAAGCTGTCCCAAGGACCAGAGAATTAAGTTGAAGGAAGAGTGGCATGTGACACCAGGTGAGGTATGCTTTCCAAAGTGTCAGACAACCAGGGAACATCCACACAAAACAATCTTACTCCATTCAGTTTAGGGAGGGACGACTTATTTGGTGGCTTCTGTGGAGCCACATGATAGAGAAGGTTTAGTGAAATCCTGGGTTCTCTGACCCTGTGTCGGATGGATCACATTCCACGACCACATTACACCGTCTGCTATTCCTGGGATTCAGAGAACACCGAGGAGTCACAGGGGTCTACAATACATCTATTCTGACAAAGATAGGTCTGTTCTGACAATGGAGCTCCTGTTCAATTTCCTTCAGTACATCAGTCTTCAGGGCTCCGGTTTTCTGACTGGCTGTAGGGTTGTAACTGTGCACAGTAACCCTACTTTGGCTGTTCTGAGGTAACTGAAGAAGTTCCTCTTGTGTGTGTGTCATCCTGTCTTTATTTGGCTCCAACCCTTCCTGCTTCCACTTTTCTTAGGGTTCCCTCCTTCCTCACTTTCTTTGAGGGATTGACTCAGTTTCTCCCTCTAGACTGGTGCATCGTTCCAAGCTCTGTCCCCTGGATTTCAAGCACAGATGGATCATCTCTCAGTGTACAAGTCTTAGATTTCAGAGCTTTTCAGAGTTTAAAACATTTGCTGGATCTTCCATATTGGTGCTCTGAAGTTTCAGATTTTGCGACGGAAGATCCACATACCTACCATGAAATCTTATGCTGATCGGAGACTCTTGTCTCTGTCACTTGTCTCCTTCCCTTTGCCTCAGTACAGCATCAGAACTGTTGACTCCTCCTTGATCCCAACCTCCTAGATTGTTGTGTAGCTAATCTCCCAGGATTTTGGACCTCTTTTTTTTGTGTGTGATGCAGGGTCCCTTATTTTATACCAGTATTTCTTAAATCTTCCCTAGTCTCCTTTGGTGGATTTTTTTTCCTCCTATTGACTGTGCGCTTGCCCTGGGGTTCCTCCTTGGACCCCATAACTGCTCCCCTCCGTGCCTACTTTGTTTCTGCAAGGATGGCTAGAGAATCCACCTCTGCAGCGAGGACTTCAGACCTCAGTTCCCAGAGGTTGTTCTGACCTTATCTCAGACCCAGGATCTGTAGCAAACTTTCCTTCTCCAACAGGTCTGTAATTGCATGGGGCCTTGGATCTGGGAACCTGAGCCAAAAGGAAGGAAAAACTCCAGCGGTTCTCCTTTGCTGTTCTTCAGGTTGTAATAAAGGTAGCTATACATATTCATGAGCTGGGTACATTTCATAGGGAGCTGAGTTCGCAACTAATTGTATTATCTTATTTTTTTTTTTTAATTTTCGAAACTTTTATCTTTTAATTAGCTTACCAGGTATCAGATTTCCCGGAAGCTTTGCCTGCAGCGCTAGCTTTGGCTGACTCTCCTCCCTCCTCGTGCCCCTCTCCCTGGTCATAATATTTCCCCCAAACAACAGCTGTGTTTGTGTGAGAGCAGACCCAGTATCCAACCGCTTACTGGGAATCTCTGATTATGTAAGTTGAGTACCGTGCTCGCTAAACTCATTGACGTGGCCACAAAGTAGCTGCATCGAACTGTGAGTGTAAAATTCATTGTAATATGATTTTTGAAATAAATTGTATTTCAGACTTACAGAAGCCATGCAGAAAATACAGTATTCACAATAGTTCAGTGTAAATGAAGGCCTCAACAGCAGGCTTATGCCTGTTCATCCTGTTAAGGTTTCCAACTGGAAGCCTGCCCTCATTTCTGTGATATCTCAGGCTTTAAGATGAGCTCTAAAGGGCTGGGGAGATGGCTCAGCGGGTAAGAGCACTGACTGCTCTTCCGAAGGTCCTGAGTTCAAATCCCAGCAACCACATGGTGGCTCACAACCACCTGTAAGGAGACCTGACGCCCTCTTCCCAAGTATCTGAAGACAGCTACACTGTATTTACATATAATAAATAAATAAATCTTTAAAAAAAAAAAAAAGATGAGCTCTAAAAAAATGTCAAAAAAAAAAAAAAGTACTCAAACAATGGAGTCTGGCTTCTACTCTGTATGTTCATATGGAAAGCTACAGGAGAAACAACCCTGTCCACAGACAGGCAAAACCAGCTCAAGACTCAAGTAATCAAAAGTGAGGTGTCTAGCCAGGGAGGGGCCTTAGTGGGTGTTTGGCAAGTAAGTATGAAGATCTGAGTTGGATTCCCATCCCCCAGAGTCAACTTTTAAAAAGATGAGCACAGTGAACAAGTTGCAAGTGAAAGTGAGAC
Source organism: Montemys delectorum (assembly GCA_019843815.1). Classification (NCBI taxonomy): domain Eukaryota; kingdom Metazoa; phylum Chordata; class Mammalia; order Rodentia; family Muridae; genus Montemys; species Montemys delectorum. The sequence goes on from JADRCD010184695.1 coordinate 16,047, forward strand.
GCAGACGAAAAAAAAAGGGGGGGGGGGGGGGGGGGCAGAGTGATGAGAAGGGCATCCAAGATTGACCTTTAATCTCTTCAGACACACATATGTATATGTGTACAACAATCAACATACACACAAACACACACACACACACACACACACACACACACACGCACAAGTGCTATGTATTTAGAAACAAAAAAAAAACAAAAAACTTCAAAGCCCGGGAATATTCTAGAAGCTGAATGTTCTGGAATTTGTAAGAAATTACTTCTCCTTTGACTTCTTCGTCTGCCTGATTGGCACACTATGGCATGCCTCAGTGAGAACTGTGCTGTTGAAGGAAACGTAACCCAAAAGCTTGCACACTGTCCAGTGGCACTAGCCTTCTATTCTGTTCAGGCAATTTACCCTAGGACAGATATTTCCTCAAAACGGACATGTTTCCTCATACGCATTCAGAAGGAATTTATGTCAGGAGCACAGAGTGAAGGGAGGGTGTCAGCCAGCCTTTCTGTGCAGCCCAGAGATAAACTTATTTAGTTAGGGTCACAGACAGCAGTCAGATTTACAGAGCTTCAAAGAAATGGGGGGTTAAATCAGAGGTTAAGGCAGGGAGCGGGAATTGTTTATACCCTTAGGCAAAGAAGAAACACAATTTCATCTAGAACAGTGGTTCTCAACCTTCCTAATGCTGCAACGTTTTAATATAGTTCCTTATGTTGCACTGACCCCCTACCATAAGATTAGTATCATGGCTACTTCACAACTGTGATTTTGCTACTGTTATGAATAGTAATATAAATATGTTTGGAGGTAGAGGTTACCAAAGGGGTCTCCACCCAGAAGTTGATGACCTCGGATCTAGATCGTACGGAACTAGTTTGAAGGGTGGCAGCACCCAGGAATTTCACAGATTCTTCGTGAAGCGCCCTAAAGAAAAAGGGAAATAAATGGCTCGGAAGAAGCAAAATTCCAGAGAGAATGAAAACCTGCCCTTGTCTCAGACCCAGGGTCTTGGATATGGCTGGCCTGGCTGCTGTGAGCTTCTCTCTTTCGGGGCAAATTAAGATGAACAGAGAGCTTCACCTGTGGCCTCCCTGGGTCCCTGAGACACTGAACTGCTGCCTCAGATGTGTAACGTGGCTTCGAGGGCGGAGGAGGTCGAAGGAGGTATGTGTTTATGCGCTCAGAGCCAGTAGCTGATCGCTGTTGTTACATCTGGTTTTGCCAGTGGTTTGATGCAGCGTGCCAGGAGGTCTGATGAGTAAACATCACAAGGAGTGATTAGGATGGCCACTGTCTCCCAAGAGTTTGCTACTGGATGAAAAAGAGTGTCAAGAAAGGACCAGCAATATGGAGCCTGAGGAGAGAGCAAAGCCTCAACTTAGCAGCTAGGCTTTTCTGCTGGACTCATGGCTGACCCACACTTTTTCAACTTAGTTCCTTAGCTCCCAGGAGACCTGGATCCTAGTTCCTGCAGAACGGCTGGAAGTTCAGTGTTCTCGCTTTTCCTCTTGGCACTCCATCCCAAGACGCATCTCTCACTCTGCAGACTTTGGGAGTAAATCATCGTGAGAAGGAAGGACCCGTAAACATACCCAGGAGCTGGGAAGGGGGCTCTGGAGAGCACAGCAAGAGCTAGCTGGGCAGAAATAGCAAGACAAACTCATCTGCATATTGAGTGGCTTTGGAAATGTCACTTGTCTTCCTGTGAGAAGCTTAGACAATGCAGCTATTGACATGATTAATGAGAACCTTGGGCAGCGCCTGGCAGAGAGGGCATCAAGCTGAGAAGCAGCAGCAAGAGCAGCTTCCCTCCTTGCTGTCAGCCACTCTGCAGCTGTGTCGTGGGATGAGCCATGCCCTAGTTTTTCCATAAGAGGTAAACAAGTCTCCAAGAGTTTTGCTGTGAGCAAGGAAGGAGGTTCATAAATACGTGAGATGGGGTCATATGCAAATGAGCTGCCTTCCCAATGGCTGGAGAGAAAGGAATGAGAAAGGCTGCTGACAGCTCTAAGAGTATCCTGGGTCAGGCACAGCAGCACACTTTTAATTCCAGCACTTGGGACAGCAGAGACGAAGGATCTTTGCGAGTTTAAGGCCAAACTCATGCAAGTTTCAGGACAGCCAGGACTACATAGAGAGACCCTGTCCCAAAAAAGCAGAAAGAGACTATCGTGGGCTCGGAGCTGGAGAGATAGTCAGTGAGCTCAGCGGATAAAACACCTGCATCACAAGAATGAGGACCAGAGTTTAGATCCTCTTGTCTCTGCCTCCCAAGGGCTGGGATTAAAAGTGTGTGCTGCTGTGCCTGGCCCAGGATACTCTTAGAGCTGGCAGCAGCCTTTCTCACTCCTTTCTCTCCAGCCACTGAGAAGGCAGCTCCAAAGTCAATACCAGGCAGGTATGACGTGATTCCAGTACGGTGGAAGCGGCACGAGGTTGAGCTGGCCAGCCAGGTTAGCTGATTAGTGAGATCCTGACGTAGTGTATGAAGTGTAGAGCGCTTGAGAAATGCCCGTGATATCAACCTGTGGCCTCCTCACTCAGGTACACACACATGGTGCACCCCTGTACATCCAGTCACCTCACACAGTGGGAGATAGGAAGTCAAGGGACCTGAAATACAAACAATAGCAAATTGGCTTCCAGGTAAAGGATGTCTTAACATACGGCATCCTAATGAAGCACTCCATGGCAGATGGTTCTTTGCTGCTATGTTCTGGGGACAACCAGACTTCGCTCTCAGACTTGTATCCCTGTCCTGTTTTGGGTTTTTTTGTTTGTTTGTTTGTTTTGGTTTTTTTGGTTTTTTGGTTTTTCGAGACAGGGCTTCTCTGTGTAGCCCTGGCTGTCCTGGAACTCACTCTGTAGACCAGGCTGGCCTCAAACTCAGAAATCTGCCTGCCTCTGCCTCCCAAGTGCTGGGACTAAAGGCGTGCACCACCATTAAGCCTAGTCCATCCAGGATAGGTCCTCGGATAACCCTCCCTACCTCTTGTACTCCTAGCTCTCCATCCCTCTCAGTGAACACCTCCTTCTAGCTTAAAACCTATGACTGTCTGGGGGCTTTGTTTCTTTTAAACCTACACATGGTCGGTTACCTTCCTCCTTTGCACTTTAGCATTTAGGCCACCTCTGTCCCAAAGACCTCCTTGTGAGGTCAGGGGAGGCAAGTCTACTCTCTCTAGGTCAAGGTGCAAGCTACACCTAGTGAGCCACTGATGACCACCCAGCCAGTTGCAAAGCAGGGCTGAGCTATCAACGCCTGGCCCTGTGAGGTTAATTCTTCCCGGAGGCAAATACTGTGCTGCCCCTCTTTGGCTGGGGTCTACTAGGATTACAGCTAAATGAGCTGGGGAACGGGGGGGGGGGGGGGGGGAGGAAAGGGAAGAAAAAAAAAACTTAGCAGGTTAAGTAGAGCCAAATCCTATCCCCATAAGGTAGATCTCAGGCTGCTGTACTTGCCCAGCCTGCTGGTGAAGAATGGAGTTTATTATGTGGGGGCAGAAAGGGAGGTCTGGGAGGTGTTAAGCAGAGAAAACGGTTTGAAATTCAAGTCGAGGGGATGCTGGCAGCCCGGCGCCTGCTGTTCGACAGTCTGATGAACTCCGATAAACCTGGGAGCATTTTACCACCCCCCTAATACAGCCGGAAACTTAAGCGCCCCTGAGAGAAGAGGGGGGCATTTGAGGAGTAGTGAGGGGATTCGAGGTTGGTGGGGGAACATTTGGCAGAAGGCAGCTTCTCTGGCCCCACCCACCGGGCTCTAGTAACACAAGAGGACCTGCGTGGGAAGCACACAGAGCTCTGTGTAAGATGCGGCAGACCTTGTCAGTGGAGGCTGTGATTACGGCCGTCCATACACGGTTCTGCCTGCCAAAGTTGCCCAGACTCACCGGAAGGAAAACTTCCCGGTGAGATAGATGCCTGTCACCCTTGTGAGTGACCCACTTTCCCGTGGCGCGGCCTGGGTGTCCTGCAGCAGCCATCTCTGTCGGTGGAATTCCAGATTTCCGTGATTAACCTCACTCCTCTGCACTGGTGTTGGTGTGAATGTGCTTCCATGTGGAGTGACGACTACCACACATCCGTACCTGTGGATCCATAGCAGAACCATTCTGATAACTAAGAGATAAAGTCCACTGACCGATGAATAGACACACTAGTGTGGTGTATCCACACAGCCTTAAAAAGGCAGGGTGTTCTGATGAGCTACAGCATGGATAAGCCTTGAGGACATTGTGCTAGCTGAGAGGAGCCAGCCAAAGAAAGACAAATACTGTCCTGATTTCATTCATAGAAAAGGTTCTCTGGGTAGGAACAGAGACGATACTGAAACAGCGCCTGCTAGGGATTGTGGGAGGGGACCGGGAGCTGTTGTAGCTTCAGTTTTGCATAATGAAGATGCTCTAGAAATTCACTTCATGACAACGTTGATACACTTGCCATTTCTAAAGTTCACTTAAAGACAGTACATTTTAAAGTGTGCAGTTTGTAACTATTCTGGTTATATTTTTGTTGCTGTGACAAAATATCCTGACCAAAAGTTACTTAGGGGATAAAAATGCTTATTTCAGTATCATTGTGGGGAAATCAAGGCAGGAACTTCAAACAGCTTTCACAGTACATCCACAGTCATGTTGATTGCCTGCTTGTTTGTGCTAAGCTAAATAAGCTAAATATCTTCACTCTTACACATCATAGGACCCCTGCCTCGAGAGCCATGGTGGGTGCAGTACCACTGTAAAAATAAGGAAAAGAAAAGAAAAGAAAAAGAAATGCTTAGGAACAGAAAAGAGATAGCACAACAGTTAAAAAAAACTGTGAACAAAACTTACTTATAAACAGTCATGCAAAAATTAAATTAATTATTGGTTGAATTTAACTACAAGAAAACAATATTTGCATGGCAAAATAGTTAAAGTGTTAAACTTTATCCTGTGTATATTTTACCATGAGTTAAAATAAAATGCCTATAAGTCTTTTACTTCTTGATCAAAATCCCAGAGGCCAAGCAAGACCAGGAATGAAGATAAGATAGCTAGCCATAGTGGGAGGAAAACCTTGACTGTGAGCTGTTTCTAAAGCAGAGGAATCCTAGCCAAACATTGCTAGAAGCACCCATACCCTCTCTCCTCCCACTAGATGATGGCATGTGACCAAGAACTGCATCTATTCCTGGGATGTTGGTGACTCAGATTTTTAACCTGGTCCAAACAGAGGTGAGCAGCTGCCCAGGCTGTCTTCGAGAGAAGGCCTCTTCGAGTCTTTAAGAAGATCTTACAAAGTTCCTTGAGAGACAGGACTAAATGAAAATGCCCAAGTGACTTACAGAACCAGCATCCTTACAGGACCTTTGGATCCTCTAAGGGCAACTTGTCTCTCCTAACGATGGTCTGTATTGTTGATGTGAACAAGACACTGTGTCTCTGGGACCATCATTTTAGCATTGGAAACCTCAGAACCCTGTGACTGGCTTCAAATCATCAAACTGGAGTAGTATTCATATAAGTGTTTCAACCAACGTTGTATCTTTCCTCCTCTTCCTTTTCTTTATCTTTCACCTTCTGTTCTCTTCCCTTCCCTCTCCCTCTTGCTCACTCTCCTCTCTCTTCCCTCTTCCCTTTTCTGAAAGCTAGGAGATTTCCAAGTCCATGTGGATATCGAAGCGAAATCTATAGATGCTTCTACCTTCAAAGCTACTCCTACGGTCAAACTACAGACCTCTCCTGCTTTCCATTCTAATATTTCAAGTCCTAACTCGGTGGGGCTCTGTTCCCACGAGTAACTGGCAGACAAGAATGTGTGAGACAGAGCTTTGTTCGCTCTTGGAAGACACTGTGGCAGTGCTGGACTGAAATGGCCACCTGAGAAATGGAATCGGAGAGTGAGATGCTGCTCTGCTTCCATTACGACTCAGACTGATAATCTTCCATTTTCAGTTACCAACAAAGCGGAGTTTATATCTGATGGCTAAACAATACATGTTCATTGTTTAAAAAATAACGCCTCAAAGACACAGATGATTATGAAGAATTTGTTTTATTTTTAGGGTTTTTTTTTTTTTTAATCTAAAAGCACTCTTTTAGGTGCTTCTGTGGAGAGTAGAGAGGAAAAACTTTCAGTAGAGATCTGTTTCCTGATACTCTATGAGAAACAAAACACCTTGCCTAACAGTGGGAATACATATATTCAATAAGCAGCCACAAAAGTGTTTGGAAGTGAGATTCGGGCCTGGAACTATAACATAGTGGCTAGCCATGCAAGTCTCTGGGTTCTGTTCCTGATGTCCAATAAATGCATAAAAGGAGGCGAGATTCAAGACATTTAGCTTAAATTAAGTGAGACGAAGATTTGGATCATAAGAGACCAATATTACTGGATTTTCTGTTTATCAAAGTAAGCTGGATGGTACATCCACACAATGGAGTACTACTCAGCTATAAAAAAACAATGAATTTATGAAATTCTTAGGGAAATGGATGGATCTGGAGAGAGCCAATATGTATCAAGTACTGAAGGACAAAAAATGATGAGCACTGTCTTAGTCGGGGTTTTAACTCCTGCACAAATATCATGACCAAGAAACAAGTTGGGGAGGAAAGGGTTTATTCAGCTTACTGTCACATGACTGTTGATCACCAAAGGAAGTCAAGACTGGAACTCACACAGGTCAGGAAGCAGGAGCTGATGCGGAGACCATGGAGGGATGTTCCTTACTGGCTTGCTTTCTCTGGCTTGTTCAGCCTGCTCTCTTATAGAACTCAAGACTTCCAGTCCAGAGATGGCACCACCCACAAGGGGCCCTAACCCCTTGATCACTAATTGAGAAAATGCCCCACAGCTGGATCTCATGGAGGCACTTCCCCAACTGAAGCTCCCTTCTCTGTGATAACTGCAGCCTGTGTCAAGTTGACACACAAAACTAGCCAGTACAACCACCAATCAGCACATGTTCAGCCTACATAATATCAATTCAGGGCCACTGAATGCACAATACAACAACGTGCCATCCAAGGTTTGTGGGTAATTAATGTACTGGTCACAGTCTATGTTTCTGAAAGTCTTGGCTATAACCCAAGAATGCTCAACTCATGTCCGGGTGGCCCTTATTATCATTATGGTTGTTATTATTGCTGTTGACTTGCCTCTTGGGATGTTGAGGCGTGGGAGGCAGAGCAGCGTGCATTGTGAGTACACAGGGGAAACTCACTGTGTTCTTATCTTTCTGCTCTGCTGAGTGTGAGGAGGGTGACTACCTGCACCATATGCCAGAAAGAGTTCAAATGTGCCTCCAAGGGCATGGGAATGGATATGTCTCTGTCACACACTTCCACAGGAGATGCTTTATCCCCTACCCACCATTGTCCCAAAGGATACCGCTTGCCATCAGCAGAAACTCGGATCCAGTGACCACGGCCTGAGCGGACCCTTTGTCTACTGATCAGTCGAGAAGAAAGCAGTACAAAGGATACTCTCCAACTGGAGAGTGTGGGGGATGGACAGGAGGGAAAGCGTAACCAGGAGAACTGTACCCCACCTCTTGTGCCTAATCTGGGGGCCCATCTTATTTATCTCATAATTTCCCTACAGTATAAATGGAGACAATCTGCCTTGGTCTCAGCGTTGTCCTTGCAACTGATGCATCGAGGAAACCCTGTTTCTCCTGTGTAAAGCTGACAGCTCCTGATTGATTATTCTGGCATGGTTGTGACTCAGTCTCTTTTCTGAAGTTATAAAATTTATAAAGCAGTCAAGCCAGAGCTTACTATATGACCAGTCATACACGGAAAACATCCAACTAGGAACTCAGAGGCTTGGGATCCTGTTGTGGCCACCAAAGGTAGAACTTCTTCAGCTAACCCATACCACAAGGCCCACCAAGTCTCGTCCACTCTCGAGGGAGTACTAGTGTAGTCAAGCATGCTTCATGAGCCAACTGAAGTTGGTTATTGATGCCAAGGTAGGACCCCATCGGCTAAGAGGGGGAAAATGCACTCCTCCAGTAACCCAGAAGAATGTGTCATGGCCAAGACCCGGAGAGTGAGTGTCACAGTGCCTTTCCATCTCACCACAGCTGTGAAGAGGGCTAAGCATCTCCCAAACACAGTCACTTCCGAGAAGCTGGAAGCTTAACCTCAAGAGAAAAGATATCTTTCATCAATTCACCCTTTATAAGAGGGAACTGAAGGGCCTGGGGAGATGGCTGTGTAGATAAAGCAGTTGTGTGCTAGGGCAAGAACAGGAGATCTGATCCCAGGATCCATGGAGAATCGACCTAGACTGATTGCTCTGTGGTTAAGAGCACTGCCTGCTCTTGCAAAGGACCTAGGGTTCATTCCCGCAATACACACAGTGGTTTTCAACCATTTGTAACTCCACTTTCGGAGTATCAGACAGCTTTGGACCTTCTTGGGCAGCAGGCATGCATGTGGTGTACATATACATATATACATAAAAACATCCATGCACATAAAATTATATGTGCATATATAAGTTATATAATATATAAAATTACATATATATCCATATCCATATAAGTATGTGTATAAAGTAAAGCTGGGTTGGTGTGGTGACCCACCTGCTATCACAGTCCTAGGGATTCTGAAAAGGAGATACCCAAGGGTAACTGTCTAGCCAGACTAGGCAAGTCAATTAGTTCCTGGTTTGGTGAGAGACACTGTTGTTTTTTTGTTTGTTTGGTTGTTTGGCTTTTTTGTTTGTTTGTTTTTCTCAAGACAGGGTTTCTCTGTATAGCCCTGGCTGTCCTGGACACACTCTGTAGACCAGGCTGGCCTCAAACTGAGAAATCCACCTGCCTCTGCCTCCCAAGTGCTGGGATTAAAGGCCTGCGCCACCACGCCCGGCCAAGAGAGACACTGTTTCAATAAACAAAAGTAGAGGTCCAAGTAAGATGGATTAGTGGGCAAACATGCTTCCCATCTTAGTCTGGCATCTTGAACTCGATGAGGGAGGCAATGACCCCACTAAGTTGAATTCTGACTTCCGAATGTGTCAACTAACTTTTTTTTTTTTTTTTGGTTTTTCAAGGCAGGGTTTCTCTGTGTAGCCCTGGCTGTCCTGGAATTCACTCTGTAGACCAGGCTGGCCTCAAACTTAGAAATTTGCCTGCCTCTGCCTCCCAAGTGTTGGGATTAAAGGCATGCGTCACCAACCGCCAGGCATCAACTAACATTTTTGTCAGGCAATCTCTTCATCTGTAAAATAGAGTTTAGGCTAGCAAATGATCTGGACCATGTCTCTGCTCGTTTATGCAAATAAAGATTTATTAGAACACTGTCATGCTCTGGCTGTTCTTTGAGAAGCCACATCCAGCACCTGACTCAGAGAGATTCCAGTAATCCGTAGTCAAATAGTGGAAGGAGCTTGAGAATTCTTATGGAAGAATAGGAAGAAGGATTGTGGAGCTCCCAAAGGGGATAGGAACTCCACAAGAAGACCAACAGCATCAACCAACCTGGACCCTTGGAGCTCTCAGAATCTAAGCCGCCAACCAAAGAACATACACAGGCTGCACCTAGGCCTCCCTGCACATCTGTAGCAGATCTGAAGCTTGACCTTCATGTGGGTCCTGAATAAACGAATCAGGCAATGTCCCAAAAGATGCTGACTGTACATGGGATATGTTTTTCTAGCTAGGTTACCTTGTCTGGCCTCAGTGGGAGAGGATACATCTAGCCTCAAAGAGACTTTGATGTGTCAGCTTGGGGAGTATGCCAGGGGGTCCTCATCTGCTCAAAGGAGAAGGGGTCAGGGGAATGGAAAGAACGATTGTAGTACGAGGTGATGGGGAAGGGAGCAGGTTGCAAGATGTAAAGTGAATACATAAAAAATAAATAAAGAACATAAATAAAAGAAAAGAAAGTTTTCTGTGGAATCATTTTCAATCTTTCCAAATCTGACAAGACAAAAAAAGAAACCCCAGGTCCCTTTTCTGTGGCTCAGTGCCTCTCAAATCTCCATGTCTATAAAATCCATCCTATAAAACCACGAGCTCTCGGCAACATCCATCTGCCGCTGAAAGATGCTGTATCTTCAGATTCCAGTGAGATGGCCCTTCTTAGTGTTACAGTTCAAATCATCTTTACGAAATGAACTTTAAAACTTAGTCAAGCCACCCTTGAGGAAAGCATTAGACAGATAATTACCAAAGCACTGTTACTTTCCATCAAGAAAAACAAAACAAAACAAAAACGGAAGCCACAAACTTGCAACATGTGTGAATAATCAGACATGTTTTCCTTCCCTGTGGCATCTGCTGCACAGCCACCCTGGCCTAGTTCTTCAGGAACTGCCTACCATTTTAGACAAGTCAAGGAGTACACACTTGTAATCCTAGCTACTTAGGAAGCAAGGGCAGGGGGACCGAAAGCTTAACATTAGCAATTTAACAAGACACTAGCACAGAACAGAAAGAGTTCAGACAGAGGTCAAAAATAGGCTACCTTAGAGTACTCAAGGCCCCTGTTTGGTCCCTACTGCCGCAAAAACAAAGAAGAATGCACACACGCACACCAGAAAGTCAGTTTGGCATTGATAGTTTGGACACTTCTACTAACACCTCACTTCTGCACTCCCTGGATTGACATGACTAGCCTGTGGACCTCAGTGGAAATTCAACACCTGGGGAGGTTTCCCAGGGGCTTTCTCACTTTGCAATGAGGTTCCTGAGCTGTGTCTAGCTTTATGGATTCTCATTCATTGCAAGTCACTTTCAGGCCGATTGGGCCTCTGCCTGAGTTGCATGTGGGTAGACCAGATGTCTGGTGACTGTTGAGATGGGACACTGTCATGTGTCATTTTGAGCACAGAGACATGTCATGGCTGAAGAGCTCAGAAAAGACCCAGAATTTCCCATTATCCTTAGCTTCTTGGGTAATAGAATCCAAAATCAATTCTCATTACATATAAGTGATAGGAATACCTCTGACAGGTTACATCTTACGTGATAATTAAAAGCATATTTCCTGGTGGTTAGCCACTGAGAAATGCATCCCTGTTTATCCCACAGAGAAGGTCACATGCTAAGACCCAAAGTGCCCTCTTTACCCTGCCCCCAGGCCATCTACTTCCTGGATTGTCATTCATTATTTCACTCTGATTTGCTTACTCTAGTAAAATAGAACTTGGCATTGACTTTCCCTATTCACCTTCACCAAGAGTCTTTATAAAGTCCTAAGCCAGGGTACTGAGAATTCATTTTCCACCAACACAGCCTTTAGTTTTGTCTGTGGTTGGAAACTATAAACTATCAACTGCATATTAGCAATTTTTATAATCTTTCATCAATTGAAGCAAGATAGTTTCTGGGAGCTTTGGATTCTTCATGGCTTGTGGCAGAATCACTCCAGTGCCTGCCTCGGACTCTACCTTCACTGTCTTCCCTGAGTGTCTCTGTATTTTACTTTATTAAAAAGACCAGCCTAATATTAGATCAGGGCAGAATTCTAACCCTGTATGGCCTCAGTTTAGTAAGTCACTTACTTAACAACCTAATTTACAAGCAAGGCCAAAATCCAAACTACTGGAGATTGGGACTTTGTGATGGTTCATTTCAACCTGTCAGCTTGGCACAGTCTATAATCACCTAAGAATAGATTTCCAATAAGGAGTGTCTAGATGAGATTGGCCTGTGGGTTTGTCTATTGGAAGTTTTTCCTTTCTTTCTTTTTCTTTCTTTCTTTCTTTCTTTCTTTCTTTCTTTCTTTCTTTCTTCCTTCCTTCCTTCCTTCCTTTCTTTCTTTCTTTCTTTTTTCTTTTCTTTTCTTTTTCTTTTTTTGGTTTTTCGAGACAGGGTTTCTCTGTATAGCCCTGGCTGTCCTGGAACTCACTCTGTAGACCAGGCTGGTCTCAAACTCAGAGAGCCACCTACCTCTGCCTCCCAAGTGCTGAGATTAAAGGCATGTGCTACCCCTGCCCGGCAGAGATTTTCTTAATTACATGACTCTATGTGGGAAGTCCTAGACCGCTGTGGGAGACACTATTCCCTGAGTTTAGTTCTGACCTGTGCAAGAGTGTAGACAACAAGTGAGGACCAGTGTGCACACATTCATTTTGTGCTCTTGATGTGGATGTCATGTGACCAGCTGTTTTAAGTCTAAGCTTGGTGCCTTGACTTCCCTGTCACGATAGACTCTAACATGGAATTGTGAGCCAAAGTAAATTCTTCCTTCCCTAAATTTTTTTCTTGTCAAAATATTTTGTCATAGCAACAAAAATCCCCAGGACAGGGATCAGCATCTTTTGGGAGATGATATAATTCAATCTACTAGACACGTGGAAAGATTAGCCAATAATGATGCTGATAGAGCTGGCTAATCATTGAACTAAAGGATGAATGAATTCTTAACCCCCTACTGCCATTCTTGCTTTGAAATACCACATGGATCAATGATTTCAATGTGAAAAATTATTCAATTACTAGAATAACAGTCAATCCATGACCAGAGTTTAAAAGAACGTTACACAGTTCAACTTGAATCGTCCCAGCAACTCAGCTGTTCCCTCTTCTTCACAGCTCAGAGAACTGAGGCACAGTGGAATTAAATAATCCTCTTGACCCTGAACAGCAAGTGAGTGCTCGGTTCCGTGGCCCAGTTTGGTTCCAGGTTGCAGCCTGAGATGCTTTTGTGTACTTAGTTCAGTCTTAGAGAAAGCAGTGGTGCTGTCAAGCTTCATACTTCACAGTTGCTTCAAGTCTGGAAATTCTACAATGCATATGAGTTGCTTTAGAACTAATAAGAAACTGTTACAGTTGTTCCCTTTCTTTTCCTTAGCTGGCCTTCCACACACTGCCCGGAGTTGGCAGACTTGGCAGGGCCTAACTGGACTGTTGACTTGCCCAGTATTTGCAAGTGAGGGAGCCAGTAGCTTCTACAATGATGCTTTGTATTGGAACTACATAATTATTGCTAAATCCTTCTGGAATTTTCTATCTTACTCAGGGCCATGCCAAGTGTCTGCCTCTGATTTGTTCAAGTAATCACTTCTGGACTGCTGCTTGGGTTTTCCTCTCAGTCAGTCCTCTTAAATGTTAAGGTGCCTACAATCACACCAAGAATGTGGTAGAGTGCAGATTGTGGTTTGGGGAGTTGGAAAGGTGACTTAGTTGACGTTCTATTGCTTTGAAGAGACACCATGGCCATGGCAACTCTTATGACCGAAAGCACTTCATTGGTGCTGGTTTATTGTCTCAAAGGTTTAGTCCATTATCATGGTGGCAGGGAGCACGGTGGCGTATAAGCAGACATGCTGCTGGAGAGGGAGCTGAGAATTCTACTTCAGCTCTGCAGGGTTGACTTGGGCATTTGAAAGGACAAAGCCCACTCCTACTGACAAGCATTTTCCAGCAAGTTCACGTCTACTTCAACAAGACCCTATCTCCAGTATCTGTCAAGTAGTGCCATTTCCTGATGACTGGTGATTCAAATATATGAGCCTATAGTGGCCATTCTTAATCAAATCACCATGTTCCCCATCCTGGCCCCCATAGGCTTATGTCCATACCTTAATGCAAAATGCATTGAGCCCAACTTTGAAAGCCCAACTTTCCATAGTCTATCACAGTCTCACTGTTTAAAAGTCCAAAGTCGAAAGTCTCCTCTGAGACTCAAGCCAACCTTTTAACTGTAATCCTCACAAAATGAAAAAACAAACAAACAAACAAACAAACAACAGATTAGGTTCTTTCAGCATGCAATAGCACAGAATATACATTGCCATCCCAAGAGGAAGGAGAGGAAGCATAGTGAGGAAATATTGGACCAAAACAAGACTGAAAACCAGCTGGGCGAACTCCAAACTCTGCATCTTCATGTCTGATGTCAATGCACTTTTCAGATCTCCAACTCCTTTCGGATTTGTTGACTGCAACACACCTCCCTCTCTTGGTCTGGTTCCATACCCAGTCTAAAGCTTTCCTTGCCTAGTATCCCAACAACTCAGGCATCTCCAACATCTTAGGGTTCCCAAGGCAATCCAGGATTCATATTCACAGCTTCATGAAATGGCCTCTCATGGGTGTTCCATGCAGGGACACTCCTGATATACACCTGGCCTCAGTGGCTTTCAATAACGCTATTCTTGTACCATTGACTCAAAAGGTAGAGCCAAGTGGCTGAAGCTGCCAAATCCTAATTCTTGCTGGACCTAGAACTTGGCTCTATCTTTCAATTACATCTGCATCAGCTTTCTGTTGTTGGTTTTCTTCACTGCTTAAGCCTTTCTTTAATTCCTTTCCAGAAGTTGGAAGCTTAGCTGTGTGGGGTCTTGCTGTTATGCCAGTACTTCCTTTATTAGATTTAGCATCAGGCTTTTCTTCAAACTTTTTATCTCCTTGAGCATTGGTCTTAGCTCTGTTCTACCTTTTGGTGCTCATTTTCTCCTCAAACTGTACATTCTGCATTTTTCTTTGCTTATCTTGCTCCTTTTCATTATAGATCTGCATTATGCTACCCAGTAATAACCACATGACAGAATCAATATTAGGCTGTCATGAAATCTCCTCTGCCAACAACATTAGTCTAAAACTCTTCAAATTAGCCCCAGGCAGATTTTTTTTTTTTTTTTTTTTTGACAAAGGCAGAAAGCAGCCATATTCTTTGTCAAAATATCACAAGAATGGTCTTCAGGCCACTTACTAATATTCTTCTCCTCTGAAACCTATTGAGCCAGGCTCCCACATTCCACAGAACCCTCCACACTACTGTCTTCCATGCTCCTATTAGGATGGCCCAGTAAACTCTGCCTAAAGTGTCCAACCAACTTTCTAGCCTAAAGTCCCAAAATCTTCCATAGTCTTCCAACAGCATGGTCAAGATTGCCACAGCAATACCCTGCTCCCAAGTACCAACTTCTGTCTTAGTGTTCTATTGCTTTGAATAGACACCAAGACCATAGCAACTCCTTTTGTTTGTTTGTTTGTTTGTTTGTTTGTTTTGTTTTCGAGACAGGGTTTCTCTGTGCAGCCCTGGCTGTCCTGGAACTCACTCTGTAGACCAGCCTGGCCTCGAACTCAGAAATCCACCTGCCTCTGCCTCCCAAGTGCTAGGATTAAAGGCGTGCGCCACTACCGCCGGCATAGCAACTCTTAAAAGGAAAGCATTTCTTCGGGTTTTCAGAGATTTAGTCCATTGTCATCATGGCAGAGAACATGGCAGACAAAGTGCTGGAAAAGTAGCTGAGGATTCTACATCCAGATCCACAGTCAACAGGAAGAGAAAGAGATACTGGGCCGGGCTTATGTTTTTTAAACCTCAAAGCTCATAACCAACCCCCACCCCCGCCCGATGACACACTACCTAAAACAAGACCACATCTACTCCAAGGCCACATCTTCTAATCCTTCTGAAGTAGTGGCACTCCTTGATGACTAAACACTCAAACCTATGAGCCTGTGAAGGCCATTCTTATTCAAATCATCCATAAAGGATGGACAAATTTGAGATGTCCCAGTTCCAAGAAGTTGTCAATTCTTCTCTGCTAATATCTTTGAATTACAATTTGAATAATTAATGTCTAAACCTCCTTCCCCTTTATCAGCTCTGACTCATATTTACAATCCCCTGGAAATCAAGATTGGATAGAAATCTAAAAACACCAAGAGCGACCAAGCTTGAATTCTTTTCCTAAGAATCCATCTTTCTGGGGTTGAGAAGCCATCTTATTTGGTAAACTGCTAACCATATAAGCAGAAGGTCCTGATTTTAATCCCCACACCTACATAAAAATTCAGGCAGGGTAATACATGCTTGTAGACAAGCTTGCTGCTTGCAATGCACAGACAGGAGGATTCCTGAAGCTTTCTGGATAAACCAGTGAGCCCCAGTTCCAAATGCAAGCCTCTAACACAAAAATTAAAGCAGGTGGCTCCTCAGGTAGAGTAACTAACATACCTAAGGTTGACCTGGTCTCCATACACATGAGCACACATGTGTACATGCCCCTGGACACTTACACCACACACATATGCATACTCCCAGTTAGGAATCTTTCTTTCCCAAGGAGCTTCCTGAAGACCATGTCCAGAGATACAAATACAGACAGAGTACAGAACTTTCTGATTCAACTCTCTGAAAGATGACTTCCAGAAATAAACCTCTCCAAAGCTTCCACATGGAAGACAGGTCTTGCAAAGTAGAGAAGTCTCCAAAGGTTGGATATGTAAGTAGAGGGACCAGATGGTCGACAGTGATGACCCACTCATGCTTCTGGTTTGGGAATTTGGCTTGTTTGTTTTCTTGGGGTTATTGTCAACCATCTACCACACCTAAGAACTTGAACCAAACATAACTGCTAACAGAGAAAGGGTCTGTGGTCTTCTAGACCTCTTTTCTTCTGGATTCTCAAAGTCCTTTATAGATTGAATATTAGTTGTATGGGTGGGTGGGAAGCTATCACCTTCTCCTAACAAATGAATCTAGCAACCATTCTCATGATAACCACATGAGCAAGATGGTGGTTTGGGTCCCAATAACCAAGGATCCAGGGTCAAATCCCTACTAGTGCTTATTGCTAAGGCACTTTCCCAGGCCTATGTATAGGAATTACATCAGAGTAACTAAATGGTCATAATCTAACTACCAATCCAATCTATGGTCAAAGTAAATATTGACGATAGATTCTTGAAATTATTTTTTTTCCAAATATCACATGAAGACTATTAGATGTCTCGAGGGGAAAATGACATGCATACACTTGCAGAGATGCTTCTGGTGGGTGGGTTAAAGCTTTCCCAAGTGGAACTGCTGGGTGGTGTTTTACTGTATACGTGCCTCATTCAAACACTGCCTACACTACTGAGGTAGTTGTTTGCTATATGCTTATTATCTAATCACAGAACACATTGAGAGGATATGATCATGGGCAAGAGTGGTAACTGTGTCCAAGAAATGTAGTTCTCCATATAGGAGATAGGAAAGACCAGTGAACAGTTACTCTCTTTAACTGGGAGAGTTTGAGAAAACAGAGTCAAACATGGTGGCTCATGTCTATAATCCCAGACCTCAGAAAACAGAGGCGGGAGGGCTGAGAGTTCAATCAGCATACCTGCCATCCCAGAACTCTGGAGGAGAAGCCTTTGGACCAGTGGTCCAAACCCAGTTTTAGTGCATAGCAAGAAGGGCTACCATAAGCTCTATGAGTCATTGCCTCAAAACAACCACAGCAAGGTCTGGGGGTGTGAGTCAGTTAGTAGAATGCTTGCAAGGAAGGAATGGATAAAGTTTCAAGTTCAATCCCCAGAACCATAGAAACCATGTGTGCTGACTCTTTCCTATAACCCCAACACTAAGGAAGGAGAGACAGAAAGATCAGAAGTCCAAAGCTTTCGTTGGTTATGCAATGAGTTAGGCCAGCATGGCATGCATAAGATTTTGTCTCACCAGAGAGAGGGGTGGGTGTGGTGCGTGGAAGGGAAGAAGGAAAGAAGGGGCAGGGAGAGAGAGAGAGAGAGAGAGAGAGAGAGAGAGAGAGAGAGAGAGAGAGAGA
>JADRCD010184696.1:0-49549 GCA_019843815.1 Montemys delectorum
TTTTTTGGAGGGGAACCTGGGAAAGGGAAAATTTACATGTAAATAAAGAAATTATCTAAAAAAATAAAAAATAAATAAATAAATAAATAAAAAACATCAGCATCAAAAAAATAAATAAATAAAATAAATAAATAAATAAATAAATTAAAAAGAAAAAAAAAAGAAAAAAAGATACTGGGAAGACAAAGGAGGAAAGGAGGTACCATTCTGGAAAGAGAACAGCAAACGCTCTCTGTCGTCAAGCAGTACTGATGACTGAGCAAATACCAACTAGCATAGGTATGAAAGAACCAAAGGCTTTTAACCCTCAGGGCACTCTCAGAATCTTGAACTTGGATGAATTCTAAAATTTAAAAAGCCTACCGTGTAAATAGACATTTATAAGACTTTCCACACCAGATATTCGATTCCATACAAACTACCAACAAATAACTCATTTCCATGATAAATGCAGATGCTAGGACATATATACTTAGAGATTTGCAGCGTGGTCCCATCTTTAGGTAGAAGCATATGGTAATGGGTCCATGCTGAGCTCTCGACACACTTTTGAAGTTAAGAATATAGCTCTGTGGTAAATTATCTGTCTAGTGTATGCAAAGCCCTGGGTTTTCTTCCCAGGACTACAAGGGAAAATACACTACAGAAAATTGTTTCTAATAAAATAAATAAGCACTTTCCATACCATGACTGACTCTGCCAAGGCTCAGCCCAATGGGACCCATCAACAGCTTTGTAATGAGAATGAAACATTGGAGAGGCCCCTTGATCAACAGGGCAGCTGGGAAAAGATCCCACAGGACTTAGCGCCAGAAACCCTTCAGAAAACAGGGAGCTGTGGGGAGGACTCATGACATAGTCTACAAAGCTCTTGGTCGTGTGCCTGCATTTGTCAAAAGAGAGGACTTGGCAAAATGCTTACCACAGAATCACTGAAAACCATAAAAATAAAAACCTCCCACGCATGATCCTCTATTACCTACCCACTGCTTAGAGCAAATGGCATCAAGGCAATAAGTCATCAAAAGTGATTGCAAAAGCAGAAGACTGCACCCTATCCAAGAGCACCAAAATGGAGTTTCATGTTATAGCAGTCGACATTACACACCCTAACTAATATGCCATGTATGCAGCATAGAGATGCACCCAGGTCTTAATTCTTCTACTTGGGTACTTTATTGAAAGTAGCAAAATGAAAACAGAGGAGACTACAGGGTAGATCGAGAAACTCCTTCTGGGGCTTCCCCTTGACTTGTTGGGTCATGGGTGATGACCACAACTTGACAGTGACACAAATGAGCTCTGAATGATAGTGATGGACACGTTCAACTAAGTAACTTGCCACTTCGAAAGCATATGGGGAGTTCTATGCCCTGCTTGACCCGTCACTCATGCCTTGTTATTAATGACAAAGTGTGTTTTGACTGTTCTCCTGAGGATCAAATAAATGCTGACAGGATTTGGTAGCATTTCAAGGTTAGTGACATTTCAACTGCAGGTGATAAATGTTATAAAAGAAAAAAAGGAATACTCAAATTGACCATCAGCATGGATCTAAGAATAGGAAAGGACATAGCATTCCCCTGGTATTTTCTCAGTCTACAAGCAGCAGAATTAGTCTTTCAAATGTGTGGCACACTTATCAGTTACAGTAATCAAGGACATTTGTGTGTCTATAAGTGTTCCATATATGTGCAGTGACCACCCTGCTGCCCTGTGGATGCTGGGAATCTAACCCTAGTACTTGGAAGAGCAGTAAGTGCTCTTAATCACTGAGCCATTTCTCCAACCCCCTCAGTTAATAATGCAATACATTTACTACAGCTGTAGCCTGTATTTCTTGTTCTTCGAGGAGATGGAAAGTGAATGGCAGCAGCTCTGCCTACAACCTACAGGTACAGTAGTCATGCCTGGTGCCTGGTTCCAAGGCAGCCTTGGAGTACAGTGGACTGAAGCTCTTGAAGAGACTTGTCATTGCTATTCCCCAATATGAAACTGTCACCATTACAGCCTGTGCTGCTTCCCCTCCTGAGAAATGGAGAGTGCCTCAAGGCAGTCTACAAGCTCAACAGTCATGCATAGTGAGCAGAGCTTCTCGGCAGCCAGCACCAAAGACAAAGAGTTGTGCTGAGGCCTGGAGCTGCTGTGGAAACATATAACTAAATAGGGCCAGTCCTAGGTCCACCAGCCAGAACCTAGCATTGAGCCACTGAAGCTACAGCCTGTGCTACTGATGCTGCTGTTGGGGGGCGGGGGAAGGGAGGGAGAGAGGAAGGGAGAGGGAGAGGGGGAGAGAGAGAGAGAGGGAGAGAACAGGGCAGCAGTGCTGCCTATAAGCTACAAGAGCAAAAATCAAGCCTTGCTAGCCTTGGAGTGGCAGACATAGAGGGCAGGGAGGTGTGACACAGCCAGGCACTTGCACAGAACCTGCCTTGGTTGCCCTGCCTAGCTACAGTATCACCCTGACTCTGGGAGAATGTTTGCACTGAGTCTCAGCAATGGTCCAGCGTTTATGGTGCTTCAAAAACCAGAAACCTTGAACCAGACCAATGACTCGTTGCAATGAATATGTGAATGCAAAGATGTCTGGGGCAAATATATGTGTATATATTTGTACATAGTGACACATTGCATTTTCCAATACCACTGTGATGAAGGAGTTTTCAATGGAGAGAGAGGTGGGAAAGATAGAGGAATGGAGCTGTGAGTGAGCAATGGAGAAGTGGAGCTAGAAATGTAACAGTAGCAACAGGTATGAGAGAAGTCTGTGGTAGATGGGGAAACATGGGCAGGGGGACCAACAGGGTGATGGGCAACATTCCACCTCAGCCCCTGGACATGCTGCCTAGCCAGTCTGAGGTTCATGAGAATGTTCATGGTCCTGCAGCAGTCAGATAGCCATGTTGATGTCCCTGGCAGGAGTTTAACACGTCCTCAAGACTTGACTGCCAGTCTGTGGTCTATTAGCAACCATTAAGAGGGGCCTAAGGAAAGGAAGTGATATCACTGGGGATGTGCCCTTGAAGGGGACATTGAGGCTTTTGCCTCTCCTCCTCTCTCTTTACTTTATCCTAGCAGCTGTATTCTAGAATAGGCTCCCTGATCTGATGTTGATGTTGCTGATGATAAAACCTCTGAATCCGTGAGCCAAAAGAGATTTCCCTCCTTATAGGCCGATTATATCAGTATTTTCTCATGGGAACAAGAAGCTAACTATTACACCAGAAGTCATCCCTGATCGGCAACTTGCTTTCATCTACCTGATAACTTCAAAAGCCAGGTCACTTCTTTCTGTGGTTTTGACATCTGTATCAGGAAGAGTTCTCCAAAGGGGCATAAATGTCAAATGCACACATATAAGTATGCGTGTGTATGTATGTGTGCTTTCTGTGTATATATGCACATGCACACACATGCATGCATGCACACACACACACACACACACACATAAACATATTTCTTATAATTCTTGCCCCTTAGATTTAAGAAACAAGAAAAAAATGAGTCGGTTTGAAGATATAGATAAATGGTAATACAATGATGTA
This sequence comes from Montemys delectorum, assembly GCA_019843815.1. Classification (NCBI taxonomy): domain Eukaryota; kingdom Metazoa; phylum Chordata; class Mammalia; order Rodentia; family Muridae; genus Montemys; species Montemys delectorum. The sequence continues at coordinate 3,546 of JADRCD010184696.1, forward strand.
TAATATATGTATATGGTATTTTCAATACCAGTTTGGAAAGTAAATGAAGTTTTTAAAGACGACCTGCTTCCTTAGTTGAGTGGGTGGCACATCAGTCTCATCGCACTCCAACTCAATTCCTAAACAGGCTGCCCAGCCAGCATTTGAGCTTCTCTATCACAAGATGTGATAGAGAGACATCCAGAACTATTTTTTAAAATGGAACACTTTCTTGTTCATAGAGTTAACATTTCCCCTTTAGGTTTTCTGCCTTCTGTGCGATATCTCTGGTTTTGTTTTTTGAAGGGGTTGTTTTGGGGGAATAGGGAGTAATTTGTTCATTTTGTCTGTTTCTGTTCTCTATAGTTCTAGGCATTAAACCACGTGTATGCTAGACAAGCTCTCTTCCACATCCTGAGCTCCATAACTCTAAAACTGTTTTGAGACAATGCTACAGCCGAATATAAAATGTCCCCCACAGGCTCACGCACTTGCACACTTGGTCCCAGCTACTGGTGTTTAGGGGGATCGTGGTATCATTTGAAGATGGAACTTATGTGGCAGAGGCAGGGCCCTGAGGCTAGACCTTGAGGGTTGCAGGTAAGACCTTACTTTCATCTAGTTTTCTGCTTCCTAGTGCACAAAGCTGTATCAGCCCACCACATCCGCCATCATATGATCATGACTTCCCTGCCATGATGTACTATTCCCTCCAAAGGTAGGCCCAAAGAAATCCTTCCTGTCTGAAGTCACACACATTTTGTCCACAGCCATACAAAAGTAATTTAGACAGAGCTGGCCTTGGGCACAGCATCTTCCCTCCCGAGCCTCCTAAGCACTGAATTACTTGCCTGTGCTCCCATGCCAAGCTACAACTCTGCTTTTGAATGAAACATTTGCAAACCGCAGTTTAGGTAGATTATTGGGCAATCACTTGGACCTACCAAAGACAGGTTCATTGCTATAAAATAAGTTATTTGCTTGGTCTTGCAGGCTGATGAAATCACCAGTGTGTTTGAAGAAATCATCTTCAACCACATCCAGACCTAAGACACTTGGAATAGCCTTACTCTAAAACATTTTACTTTATTTTTATGAGCAATTTATTTTATTTCTCATGAACATTTACTTACCCACTAATAACTTTTTATTGGTTTCTTTCTCAAGTACATTTGTCTTTGTCATCACTGTTAATTTGCCTTTTCTTACTATTTTCCTCTGAAAATGCACAGACTGGGAGCTATTTCTTTTGCTTCTCACCTCAATGTCTTGCACAGTAATTGTCCTTTTCAGACAATTGTTTACTGAGAACATTTTTCAGCTTTTGCTGCAATGTTGTTGGGTAATAAATATGCCTTGAACACAGTAGGTCACAAAAATAAGTATTCATTTCTTATTCCTAGTTTCACAAGTACTCTGACATTTTGCTGAGCTTGGCTAGGCTAGACTGGGCTGGATTACCAGATGCAGCTGCTACTTGTCCATACATCAGTCTGTGGTCATCCAACCAGATACCATTCTCCTTTGTCTCCCTAAGAAAAGAGCAGGCCTTCAAGAGACAACAACCAAACATGGCAAAACAAAATACAGTAAGGCAAGGCAAAGCTTTCACACTGAAGCTGGACAAGGTGACACAACAGGAGAAAAACAGTCTCAAGAACAGGCAAAAGAGTCAAAGACTCACTCATTCCCACAGTTAGAGGTCCCACAAAAGCACTAAGCAAATAGCCATAATATATACACAGAGGACCTGGTGCAGATCCATCCAGGCATTATGCTTGCTGCTTCAGTCTCTGTAAGCTCATATGAGCCCTGATTATTTGATGCATTTGGGCCATGTTTTTCTGGTATTCTCCATCCCCTTTGACTCCTACAAGCTTTCCATTCCCTCTCCTGTGGGAATCCTTATTTTCTTTAATGATATAATCCTTAGCAGGTTGACCACACACCAAAATGGGCCCTACTCCCAAGACTAGCGAGGCAACCCAAGCTGGATTCGACAGGGAAAAAGAAAAAAATAAGAAGTGAGGGAGTAGAATAGTCTTAAAGTCTGAGAGACCAGGTAGCAAAATGAACAGGGTGGTTATGGGAGGAATTGGAACAGGTACCATAAAATATCTTCAAAATACATGGCAATGAATTCTCAAAGAACTAACAAAAATCTTGTTTAAAAGAGACTATAGGAGAAGCCTACAAGACCACCTGCCACGTGGCCCATCCACAGCAAGTGCCACTGTAATGTGCAAATATGTGGTGGCAGATCAGTACAGAGACAAGGAATGGTTTGAGCACTATGAAATGAAAGGAGACAGAACTGGAGACACAAGGATGAAGAGGAACAGCCTGATGTGAGTAGCCTATTGCAGGGAATCTGGAAGTCAACCTTGTGTAGGAAAAAGTGAAGAGAGAGGTGCCACAGGCTCCTGAGACTCCTCAAAGAGTTCTGATCTGCCATACACAGCATTAGATCTAAGATGGCTCCAGTGAGATAGTAAAAAGTAACCAAGGCCAGGGTGGTAACTGCTTCCCTCCTGGCCCCCATGACAGGTGACAATGCCCCCCACCCCCTTCTTCTGAGTTACCTCATCAGGTGGGGTTTTCATTGGAGCATTGTAATGTTGTGACAAGATCCAACTGGTAGAGAATTTAGGGGTTTTAGATTGGCTCAAACACTGTATATACATTTATAAGCTGCACAATAAGCTCAGATATGCATCCTGATGCTGGTCTCCAGAGTCTGATTCCTGGAATTCATCACTTAACTCCGTGCCTCTCAGCCCCCATCCTAGGTCCTGTTCCCACAGCCTATAATGACACCTGGCCTGTGCTGCTGCTAGCCATGTCTGGGTCCTTGGCCAGATAGCAGCAGGGGTCTCTGTTGATGTCTGTGGCCCATGTTACCACCAAAGGCCATGCAGATGTCCCTGGTCTGAGATACCACCTGGGACCATGTTGATGCCCAAGGGCTGTGTAGAGTTGGTCCCAACCCTTGACAGCTGCAGTACTCAGAAAACAGAACCCTGCACCTCATCTGAGTAGAATAGGAGAACTGGCCTTGGTGGCAGTGGAGTCTGGGGAGCTGACCCTGAGGGTATGAGAGCAGGAGACCTGGTCCTGCCCTTTGCTGGCCTTAGCACTTGAATGAGCTAGCCAGGGAAGCCCTGGAGATCTGGCTCTAGTGGTGTGAGTATGAGAGAGCTGGTAGGCTAAGCTACTCAGCTATCACCCAAGCTCAGACCTAGGGTTTTGAGTTGGCCCACCCCAACATCTTTGTACACAAAGGGGCTGTTTCTCCAGAATCAAAGCTGCAAGATCTCCATGACACAGGGCAACAACAGAATATCAAAGAGGAGTCCCAATGAGAATCCAGTATAGATAACATGGTAGAAGCCAGAGGCCTCAAACCAAACCAATGACTCACTTTGATGAAGATTAGCAAGTAATGTTTGGACAAGTGTGGAACACCATGAAACACTGCAGCTTCCATCGTGAGCTTTGTTTGTTTGTTTGTTTGTTTGTTTGTTTGAGGGGAGGTTTCAAGGGCAGAGGGCAGATATAGAGCAATGGGAAGATGAGTGGGATTGGGGTGCATGAAATGCACAATCAAAAAAAGTTTTTAAAAAGAAACTACAGAAGGATACTAAAAGTTCTGTGTACTGCCACATCTTTTAATATCCTACTAGCCAACAAGTCATAGTGCCAAGTCCACTGTTAATAGGATAAAGAAGGCCACTCCTCACTCCTTTGATAGACAACAGAGTTGTGTGGTTAAAAAAATGCAGCTGCCCAGAAATTAGACATAGTTCTACCAGAGGACCCAGCTATACCACTCCTGGGCTATATATCCAGAAGATACTCCAACATGTAATAAGGACACATGCTCCACCATGTTCATAGCAGCCTTATTTATAATAGCCAGAAACTGGAAACAACCCAGATGTCCCTCAACAGAGGAATGGATACAGAAAGTGTGGTACATCTACACAATGGAGTACTACTCAGCTATTAAAAACAATGAATTTATGAAATTCTTAGGGAAATGGATGGATCTGGAGAGTATCACCCTGAGTGAGGTAACCCAATCACAAAAGAACACACATGGTATGTACTCTCTGATAAGTGGTTATTAGCCCAGAAGTTAGGAATACAGGAAGAACAACCCACAAACCACAAGAAACTCAAGAAGAAGGAAGACCAAAAGGTGGACATTTAATTCCTTCTTAAAAGGGGGAACAAAATACCCACAGAAAGAGTTGCAGAGACTAACTATGGAGCAGAGACTGAAGGAAGGACAAGCCAGCCTAATATAGCTATCTCCTGAGAGGCTCTGACAGTACCTGACTAACACAGATGTAGAAGCTCACAGCCATCCATTGAACTGAGTACAGGGTCCCCAATGAAGGAGTTAGAGAAAGGACCAAAGGAGCTGAAGGGTTTGGAGCCCCTTAGGACGAACAACAATATGAACTAACTAGTACCCTCAGAGCTCCCAGGGACTCAACCACCAACCAAGGACTATACATGGTGGGACTGATTGTTCTGGCAGCATGTGTATAGTAGAAGATTGCAAAGTCGATCACCAATGGGAAGAGAGGCCCTTGGCCCTGTGAAGGTTCTGTGTGCCAGTGTAGGGGAATGCCAGGGCCAATAAGTGGGAGAGGGTGGGGTGGCAAGCATGGGGGGGAGGCAACAGGGGTTTGTTCTTGTTTTTGTTTGTTTGTTTGTTTGTTTGTTGAAGGGGAAACTGGGAAAGGAGAAATCATATGACATGTAAATAAAGAAAATATCTAATAAAAGAAAAAGAAAAAAGAAAAAAAAATGCAGCTGCCATTACCTGACATCTTATTTCTCTTCACTCACTCTTTGATTACTTTCCCAAACTGGAAAATAAATTCTATAAGCACAAAGATTCTATTTTTCTCACTATCATATCCACAATAAAAAGCTGTACCTAACATGCAGTAGATATTCCATAAATACTGTTGAGTGAATGAGTAAAAACACCAATCTATAAAGCAATCTCTGTGACCAGGGAAGAGTATTAAAGACAAAATGAATAGCACACCCTCCTTAGGGTGGGCTGAGTGATCAGAAGTAATATTACAATAAAATCATGGACTAGTGAAGAGCCTTGGTCTCCAATCAAAAAGCAAAGAAAAATCATGAACAGCAAAGAAAGAGAAAAATATAGCTGTCTACTAGAACAAATTTATCCCAATTCTGATGCCATGCAATGCCCTACAAATAAATGGGGCACAGGAGGTCAAAGCTAGATGGAGTCCATTTTAAAGCTCTTACATTTCACTAGTGAGAACCCATAGCTAAAAGCCACTGTGAAACGCATGCTTATTTCATAGGCAAACAACACCATCAAGAAAATACACAAATACAAAATTTATCACAATGCCTAATAAAAACTGCAGCAGGCCCGAGCACTCTGAATTAATGATCATCAATGAGTGTCACAGCATTGGAAACGTGAAAGGCACTTTTCACAAAAGCAGGCATCGAGAGGAAGGCATTAAATCAAATCATAGCACCATGAAAAGGCAAAGGAGAAGTGGAAGGGATAATTTCTCAAAAAGTAACTTTCTGACTGTGAGAATGGATTGATGGTACTATCCGTTCTTTATAGGAAAGTTCCCCACAATGAATTTCCTTGTCATCATGATCTAATATTGGTTACCAGCTATTACTCTCATTCGTCATGTTCCACATCCCCGCCGCAGTATAAACAATATCAGGGATTTCTCCAGTCGTATTTCACAGCACTTTTTGGAGGGGGTGCATTTTGTATTCAAGCACAAACCAAAGCGTTCCAAATCTATCAAGACTCGTAAAAACTATAAATGACCTGCACAGATGCCCAGCAGTGCTGTAGAATGTAGGCTGGTTGCTAGAAGCCTCCCCTGCTTTAGAAAATGTACTTATCCCTGCAATCGGATTTAAATTAGGCTGATCTCTGAAACACTCCATCCACACAAAACTGTATCATTTCTGCTCATCCTCTATGCTGTTTTTCCATTATTAAAGACAACTCAGCTCCAGTTACCTTCCTTCTGTTCTCTGTACAAACCTTCACTGGCTTCAAGTACTTAATACTTCTGCTGAACATTATCCCATGTCTTAAACCTTCAACACCAAATCTTAAGATGGCCACTATTATCACTGTTTTGGAGACAAACCAAGGTTCCATAACATCAAGTTTAATTGGCTTACCCAATATGCCACGATTATTGCTTAGGAGAATCAAGACTTCAGCTTTGATGTGTCTGATTCAAACACCCACTCTCTCAACTCTGCCACAACCCATCCCCTGTTAGTTATAAAGTCTGTCACTACTTCTTTCACCATTCTAGTGAATCTGGCCTCTCCTGGGTGTCCTTAGTCCTTTGTCTTCATCAACTGGGTACTTTATATTAGTCTTCTAGTTAGCTTCAGCTGTCAACTTAACACTGCCTAGTTATCTGAGAGAGTCTAAAATGAAGGATTGACCCTATCAGATTGGCTTGTAACCATGTCTGTAAGGCATTTTCTTAATTATTAATTGATGTAGGTGGGTCCACACTACTGTGGGTGTCCCTGTCCATAGGCTGATGGTCTTGAGCTGTACAAGAAAACTACCTGAGCAAGCCAGGGAACAATCATGCAGTGAGTACAATGTAATGCCTTGAAGATGGTTCCTGCTTGAGTTCTTGCCCAGACTTTCCTCAATGATGAATTATGACCTGGGAGTTATAAGATGAAATCATCTTTTTCTTCCCCCTAGTTGGTTTTGGTCATGCTGTTTATCATACCACAAGAAATCAACTAAAACAAGTAAGAAGTTAGGTGATTTATAAAAAATTTCTATCTATTTGTCCAATGGTTCTGGAGGCTGAAAAGCATAAAAATACTACACCAGTGTCTTACAAGAAGTATGATGCTGAAGCACTCATAGTTAAAAAGGAAATGAGCACATAAAAGGCACAACAGAAAAGGGAGCTTAATGTCTGCAGTAGCTGACTCTTTCCTACAATGTCTACATTAATTCATTCATGATGGAGGAACTCCAATGGCCATATCTCCTCTCAAGAGTTCCACACATGTACTCTCACAATGCCAATTCAGTTCTAACATACATTTGGAAGAGGGCACTCATCCACAGATAGAATCAGCATTCATCTCTTTACGCATAGTGTAAGGCTATAACCTTACACTGTTGTGAGTGTGTGTTATTTGTATTAGACTATCCTCTAAGTCAAACAGCCACCATCTTCAACACATCAGCTATGTCTGCCTATAAAAGATCATCACAGCTGGGATTGTTCCCATTTATAAAAAGAGGGCTGGAGACATTCAGGAGACTCTCGCTCAAGAATGAGCCACTCCTCTCAATCAGTTGCATGCAATTCTCCCTTAAAAGCACAAGACCTCAGAAAGGTTCTCAACTACATAGGAGGAGAAGGGTTAAGAGAAGAGGATCCAACTACACAGCCATAGGAGAGCCACCATCCATGCATGCAACATACAGACTTTCCAGTGTGACTGCTTTTAAGCCACTTCTATCCCTTCCCATATCCCCTCACCTACTGCTCTATAAGTAAGGCTAAAAAAAAAGTCATTGTTTTCCCAGAGTAAAAGTTGGAGAAATTGTACCTGTTTACAGTTGAGATTTTAGGAGGAGGAGTATTCATTGTTTATCTCTCCAGGGAAGAAATTTTAGCTATACTGTTCCTACATGTGACTGGGTAAATGTGTATGTGAAAGTTATGGATGTGGTTGTGTGTGTGTGTGCATGTTAACACATCCGTGTATGAGTGTCTGTGAATGTGACTGTGTCTTAGTGTGAGAATGTTTGAATGTACATGCAAGAGACGACTGTGTACATGAATGTGGTATCTACGAGAGTATGTGAGCATGTCTGAGTGCACTGTGAAGGTGTGTCAATATGAGAGTATATGAATGTGAAGATGTGTATTTGAGAGAATGTTTCAATATCTTTGAAAGTGTGAGTGTGTCTGTGTTAGTGTGCTTAGTATCTGGGTGAGAGTGTGTAATTATATGGGTGTAATGGATGTCTCTGTGTTTGAGCATGAGTGTGTTGACTATGTAAGCGCGACTAAACAATTTTTGAGCCCTTGAATATTTTGGATATTAACATTCTATTAGATGAAGAGTGGAAAACATGTTCTCCTATCCTACAGGGTATCTCTTCACTCTTGTTTCATTTGTTGTGCCGAATTCCTGTCAGTTTGATTAAATTAATCTTAATTTTTCTAATTATTTGTGACTTGTAAGTCCTAGCCACAAAACCAAGGCTTGTGTGAATATCTTACTGCCCCCAGGTTCTCTACCAGTGTTTTGGGTCTTAACATTTAAGTCTTTGAGTCTTTGGTACATCTTGAGATGATTGTTCTAGAATGAGAACTTTGTTTTACCTTCTGCATGTTTATACTAGTTTTCCCAGCACCATTTGCTGGAAACTTTCAGCAGCAATGTATATTATTTGTTTTCTATCGAGAATAAGCTGGCTGTGGATGTGAGAAGTCATATCTCAATTCTCTACTCTGTTCTACCATGTGTCCTTATATACCCAAATGATACTATTTAGAATTACCAAGGTTCTCTGAAGTACGTTGCTTGAAATCAAGAATTTTGAATCTTTTAGCTTTTGTTGTTTTCATTCGGTTGCTTTGGCTATCTTGTGCTTCCATGTGAACTTTACAATTGTTCTTTCTGGTTCTGTGAAGAATGTGATTAAGCCATTGGTAATTCAGTGGGGATTATATTAGCCTGCAAATGGCTTAGGGCAGTACAGCGCTTTAATAAGATTAATTCTCTCAATCCATGAACACAGAAAGTCTTTCCATCTTTTTTGTGTCTACTTCAATTACTTTCATCAGTGTTTTGTGGTTTTCACTATGGAGGTCTTTCACTGCCCTGTTTAAATTTATTTGTAAGTATTTGGCTTTGGTCGTTATTATAAATCATATTATTTATATTAATTCTTATTCAACGAGTATATAAGGGCTACATAGAAAAGATATTAACTATCATCTATCCTGCTGCTTTTCCTTGTGTGTGCCAAACCTGAGTGCTTTCTGAATCTGACTTCATGAGCAATTAAGTTAACAACTGCAAGAGGCCCCCAGACTTTAGCACAACTAACACCATGTTAGAGGCACCATTCTGACCTCTAAACCCAGAACATATGCCCTGACACCTGCCAAAATCAGAACAAAGACCTAACCCATCAAAGACATAATCCATAGTTTCAGGAAAGCCCCTAAATGTGTTAACTTTGTTTGTTGGCCTTTTGTTCTTTTCTTTTCGTTTTTGGCTTCTATAGTGACACTTCTTGTTAACGGATGGGTGACAACCGTGATGTATTATTTTTTGATTTTTCAGAAAACACAAAGGGCTATACGGCTTAATGATGCATGATTTGAGCAAATTCCTCTGTGCCTGCCAGTCATCAATAAAGACTTTCTTTTTGGTTTTAGGAGTGTGTGTCGGGTAGTCTCCGGTAGGCTTACCTCACAGCCGGTAGGCTTACCTCACAGCATTCTGGAGGCTCCAGGGAGATCCCTGAAGACTGAGATGTCTTGGATTCCCTTCTGGATAGCACAGAAGATAGTTCCAGAGGCTGTTTATCATGAGACATTCTAAGTCCACACAAATGTCTCCCACCTCTAATTCTAATGCCTTAGAGGCTCCTGATGTAGCCACTCTAAAATGGAAAACTACAGAAAGCCACCTGAATCTCTCACTTCGAGTGATAAATCTGTTTGGCCTTCTTCTGGATATAACATTTAGGAAAGACTTGATGCAGCCCTAGTTCCAGTGTCTGGGACCCACATGAGACGACACTGGACCCTGAGGCTTAAGACTATGTGTAGTTACCTCTGTTTGTCTTTATTATTTTCGAGTCTATATATTACTCTGTGTGTTTCTATCAGTTCTGTTGATTGGGGAAACATCTAAAATAGAAGGAGTAGTGAGCCAAGACACCATCTAAGTGCCTGTTAACACACTTGAAGAAAGGATATCCAAGTAAAGATAAATATTTTGTCTGTCTTTTGCCTAGAAAACTACAGACCCGTGAAATAGCTTTGCCCTTTTGTAGTCAGGGGGCCTAGTGAAGGATCTCTGAATGCCCAGACAATTCAAGCCATCCAGACCCCAACTACACTAAGCAGTTTCCCTATATTGAATAATAGCTTTTTCTGGTGCAAGACCCACCCAACCTGGCTTATTTGCACGCTTTCTGTTTGGAGGACCCAGAGCCTCTTGGTTCAGTGAACTTGCATAGAGAAATCCAAAGCTCTGTCTGTTCTCTCAGACCTGCCAGAGGAAATTTACTTTTCCCCACCATACGTGCCAGTATGTTGCCTAGTCATGCCCAGGGAGGGGGCAATTATTTCCCTGGCAGTGTTGTGGGGGGGATAGAAAGTTTCTTCTACCTCAGGTCCCATTTCCTCTCCACACATTTGGCTGTAGGAACTCTAAAGGAGCATTTCCCTGGAGTAAACAACACCCCTATCCTCCCTCTAAGGAAAGTGGCCGCAGAGAGCCCAAGGCCCAAAGGTTCTACTTCTATCTCTGTCATGGTTTATGTCTCTTCTCAACCAATGATCTGTATAGTTCAAAAACTCAGAATCTACCATTCTGAAAAAAAAAACTCAGGATGTTCTTATTCTCCTTGAAACTGTCTTTCATACATACCACCTGACCTGGTATAATTTCCAGCAGCTCCTGGCCACCCTCTTCATGACCTAGAAAAATAAAGGACAAAGGGCTCTAAGGTTCAGGGTTGCATGAATTGTGCAAGTTCCCCATGAATCTGCCAGATGGCATTAAAGATTGTTTTGGGCATTAAGAGTGTCCATGTGGAAGGCTTACCTCAGAATGGAATCATATCATCTGTTGGTAAAGACAACTTGACATCTTCACCTGTATTTCATCCATTGTTTCTCTTTCTCTCCCTTATTTCTCTGGCAAAGTAGCAAAGCATATTAAAAATAGATAAAGAATAGACACACTGGTCTCAGTTCTAATTATAGAGGAAATTTTTTTTTAATTTCCCCTATATAATATTAGAATGTTGGCTCTATATGTTCTTTACACATGCTTGCTGAAGTACATTTTTAGTTTTAAAGGACTGTTTTCCATCAAAAGTATTTTCTGTATCTATCGAAGTGATCATGTGACTTTTACTCTTGACTCTATTTATGTACTCTGTAACATTTACTTATCTGCAAATTTTGAATCACTGTTGTATTCCTGGAGCGAAAGTAACTTCAACATGGTTGGTATGTGATCTCTTAAATGCATGCTGAATCCAGTTAATGAGTATTTTACCATTTTAACTTGGATTTTCTGTAAATTCAATAACAGTGTTTTGTACGTTTTCCTGTTGTTCTCCTTAACCGGTGTTAGTGCCGGGGCACCACTAGCTTCATACAAAACGTTTGGTGGCATTCTTCTGTTTTATGAAACAATCTAAGGAGGAGTACATAGTCTTCTTAAACGATCTAGTCCAATGCACTGGTGGTTATCCAGCCTTTGTTTTGTAGATTACTATCGTTTTGGTGTCACAGGTTGATGTAAGTTCTTTGTAGCCCTTTCATTTAATTTTAGTTAGAAGTTATTCATTTGGTTTAGATTTTCAGATTTATTTGAATATAAGTTTTTAGAGAATCCCTGAATGACTTTACTGCTATCTGTTGTAGTGTCCTTCTTTTTGCAACTAATTTTATTAATTTAGGTATGTCCTCTTGTCTTTTGGTGAAATAATGTTGTTTGTCAGCCTTGTTTTTTTTTTCAATCAATGCAAAATATCTTTTACTATTAGATTAGTGATGTTATAAAGGTATAAGAATGACTGTAAAAATTGGAGCTTTTCAGCATTTCTTGATTTATGGTTTTCAAGTCCTATTCTAAACCCCACCTTCCAGGATGGTTTGTAGAATATCTCACTTTTTGAATGTGCAAACTGATTTGGTTTTATTGTTGTTTTGTTTTTTACTTTTTTTCTTTAATTTTTTTTTTTTTACTTTTACTTATTTGTGTGTGGATTGGTAGTCATGTGGGACACACATTTGTGGAGATCAAAACACAACTTACAGGAGTTATATCTCACATTTTACCTTGGAGGTTCTGAGGATCAAACTTAGGTCCTCAGACTTGGTGCCAAGTGTCTTTACTCACTAAGCAATGTTGTTGGCCTTTATTTCTCTCCATGATGGACCACTTCACCTATTAATATATAGGGATTCTTAACTCCTCTAATTTTATCTTGACATCTATTTTGTCAGACATAAGCATGGCTGCTCCTGATTTCTTATAGCTTCTACTTGATGGACATTCTCAAAATTCTCATGTTCAGTCTGGGGTACGAATGAGAGGGATGAGGATGGCTGTAAAGGTACACATGTGTGACGGTATGCCCGTGGATCGCAGAGGACAACTTCAGGTCTCATTCCTTCAAATGCCACCCTATCAAACTTGTTCTAAACACAGAATCTCTCACTGGCCTGAAACTTGCCAAGTAGGCAAAGCTGGCCAATCAATGACCCCAGGGACTTGCCTGGTCTGCTTCCAGTGATAGCTATACAAGCACATGGATCACTATGCTTGACTTTTTAAAAAGCAAGTTCCATGGAGTGATTGACTCTCTCATTCTTTGCTAGATAACTCTGTAAGCAAGGTAAGTACCTTACACACTGAGCAATGCCTCCAGTTCCCTAATTTGTGTTTATATCTATAACGCATGTCTCTTACATTTGCCATTACAATTATAAGATACCAAGTAAAAGTAAACCTTACAAAAGAGAGGGCAGAGGGAGGGAGAGAGAGAGTAAGAGTTTAGGAAGGGATATTCTACTCAGTAAAAGACAAAAAAAGTAGCTCTTATTTTTCAATCTAATCAAAAAAATCATACATTTTAATTGGAATGTTAAGACCAACATAATTTAGTTTCATGGAGAGATAGGTTTGCTGTTTGCTGATTCCTGAATTTTTGTTTATTTTTTCTAGTTCAATACTGACTTGTTCTTTTTTTTTCAGTCATCTAAATGGCTTCTTTTACTGACCAGAATATTTTGATTCCTCCCTTCCCCCCCCCCCCGCCCTCTCTTCTAAGGTTTACTTTTTCTTGGGATCTCATGACTGTAATGGTCTCTGTTCCTTTGTGTATTGAATTCCTTTTGTACATAAGATCCTTTTGTACATTGTATCTTCTACAATGTTGACTTATTGTTCACGTATTGCTTTCATTTGTGCTTATCTTGAAAGGTCGTTATTCTCTGATGACTTATAAAAATAAATTTACTAGCAATAATAGTATTTGGGGAAGTTATTTACTCTCAGGATTTGAAATATATAAATAAATACTTTATTTTCACTTCTGTGAAGGTGCTGAGAGGCATCACATTCTATGGAGCTATAGTTATGGGTGATTCTGAGCTGCCCAACATGGGTGCTGGAAACTGAACTTGGGCTTTTCGTGTTGTTTTATGTTCTGTATTGCAAAAATCTCAATTTTCTTGCTCAATATTTTATCTAGTGTGTTGACATTTTTTGTCCACTTCCTGAATTTGATGTCCTTACTCTGTTTATCTGTTGACTGGATGTTCATTGTGATAAGCGATAATTTCTAAAACTAGGCTTTTATATTATTCTTCACTAACATTTTAATCCACTCGGCGTCTTCAGTCTGGGTTTTTCTGGCCTTGCAGGTTTGGAGCAGTCCTGTGGGCCCATTTGCATGTTTATTCTGCTTACATGTTGACCTCTGTTCATCTGTTGGAGGGAATGCCTTTCGTGAGAACTCTTTCATTTGTTGTATTTGTTTGTTTGTTTGTTTCCACATTCTTCATTTTATAGGGGTTTTCTTGGTAAGCAGCATTCCCTTGAGATGATGATTGCCTAGATAGAGGCTTCAGCCAACACTCCTCCATAAACATTCCCCCACTGGCTTTGTCATACTTTACAACCTTTAACAGGCATCTACAAGTCTGAGTCTACGCTGCCTCTACCTGCTTTGTAAATCTACTCTGGCCCTCAGAAGGGTCCCTGGCTTAGTCAGTGAAAGGCTTAGTCAGTAAACGTTTAGAGATGTGAAAGTATAATATCTTCTCTACGTACCTCTGAGGCTTGAGACATAAGCAACTCTCAGAATGGATTCTCTGTGACATACTGCTAAGAAAGACGTGAAGACAGCAGATCCTTCTCCAGAGTCTGTTGCTTGTACTTTGCTGGCTTGTAACATGGAAAGATAGTTCAGTGGTTAAGAGTATTATTAGCTGTTCTTCCAGTGAACCCAGGTTCAATTCCCAGCACCTACTTAGTAGCTTACAACGATTTTTAACTCCAGATCTAGAGATCCATTGCCCTTATAGCTGTTAATTTGACTTTTAAAATATTATTCCAAAAATTATCTGTAAATCCATTTCTTTTTTTATTAGATATTTTATTTACATTCCAAATGTTATCCCTTTTCCAAAAACAAACAACAACAAAAACAAACAAAAAAACAAAACAAACAAACAAAAAAAAACCCAATCCTATTCCCTTCCCCTACCTCTGCTCACCAACCCACCCTCTCCTGCTTACAGGCCCTGGCATTCTCCTACACCGGGGCATAGAGCCTTCACAGGGCCAAGGGCCTCTGCTTCCACTGATGACTGACTAGGCCATCCTCTGCTACATATGCAGCTGGAGTCATGAGTCCCACCATGTGTACTCTTTGGTTGGTGGTTTAGTCCCTGGGAGCTCTGGGGGTACTGGTTAGTTCATATTGTTGTTCCTTGTAAGTCCATTTCTTAATTTTTCAAGGTGTTAAATTCCAGGTCATATTTTATCTTTTTGTTAAAATTTCTTACTTGTGCCTAGAATGTTTGCACAGTCCTATGAAATTTGATTCTTTGTAGTAAAATATCCATCACATTTTGTATATTTCAAAAATTAGGGGAAAACTATACCTTCATTGTTTAAGGGGTTAAATATTATATATGTATCATTAAAGAGTAACATTGTACTTACATATGGGTATTTTGTCTGCATGTATGTCTGTGTACCATGTATGTGTATTGCCTGCTGAAGCCAGAAGAAAATGTCAGATTCCCTAGGACTGGAGTTAGAGGGGATTGTTAGTTGCTCTGTGGATACTGGGACTGGAACCTGGCTCCCTGGCCAGAACAGCAAGTGCTCCTAACCACAGATGACTCCCTTCAGCCCCAAATCAGTGCAGCTTTAAACGGACTTTTCTGAACTATCCTAATGTCAATTAAGTGTTCTCTGCCTTTCTAATTCATTTTGCTTGAAATATCCAATGACATGTAAGTTTGTGGTAAATATGTGTGTGTGTGTGTGTGTGTGTGTGTGTGTGTGTGTGTGTGTTATGTGTGTGTGTACATATATATACACACATATATATAGGTAAATAATGTCTTTTATTAGGTGGTAAGTATCCTTAACCACTTAGTACTTTAAATGTCAAATTCCACATATTAATATGTATTTCAGTTTTCCTTTTCCCTCTCATACTTTTTATTTTATTATTTTATACTCTTGCTTATTGACTGTAATTTTTTCTTCTTTTAAATTTATCTTTTCTCTTATATTACATCCTAACCACAGTTTCCCCTCCTTCCTCTGAGTGTATATATGTGCTTTTAGCCTAATCTATTAAGGTGTGTTGTTTTTTGGTTGGTTGGTTGGTTGGTTGGTTTGGTTTGGTTTGGTTTTAGTTTGGTTTTTAATCAGAGCACTGCCTGGTAGTACCTGTTTTTAATAAATACATTTAGCTCATTATCAACTAATATCATAAACAAGACATATTCTATGACTTCCTTGCAATTGTTTATTGTATATAAGTTTTCTACTTTGTTTTGTTGGGTTGACCTTTTCCCTTATTTCTCTGATTACTTGTAGGAATATCCTGTCTATTCCTTTACTCTGTGTTAACTGGAAAGTTCTACTGTATATTTCCAATCTGCTGATGGATCCATTCCCTTGTCTACTATGAACATCCTTAAACATCATGACAGAACTCTCAAAAATGGAAATACTGGACAGATACCCAAGTTCATTTTTAGGTTAAGGCTGATTATTGCTATCAAAAGATGATCTTTACCACATTCTCATAATCAGCAATAAAATTGGTAAAAATCATCTTGTGGCCTCTTATGTCTTTCTTAATTTATTATATTTCATTCTCCTCTCTTTCATGGTTTAATGCAAAGCTTGAGAAAGTGGCTGAACTTAGAACACTATAAATTTCACCCCTTATGAAATAACTATAATAATAGCTAATGTACCTTGTGCCAAGCTTATGAGAATTAAATGGCACCATGGTTATAAAAGCTTATTAATAAAGATAAAGCTGCAGAATCATAAAAAAACCTTATTTCTTTTTATCCTGAGACATATTTCTTAGAATAGCAGTCTTGTAAGAGGGTTTGAGAGGTAAATATAGTTCTGAGAGTATATTTGGAAAATGTTATCTCTGCTGTCTTCCTCCTTGAGACTATAAGTGCATATATAGATAGTAAAATCTTAGGGAGTTCCTAAAATCTAAAAGAAAATATATTCATTATACCTTACCACTAGGATTAGACAGACCTCAGTTTGATTTTGAGCTCACCTATTTATTGGTTACAAATTTTGAGCAAATTTTCTGAAGTCCCTTTCTCATCTTAAAAAAAAACAAATGGAAAGAAAAGCATTTCTCATTCACAAACTTCTTTAGGAAATTTAAAGAAACAATATATGTAAAAGACTTCCAGTACAGTGCCCAGTACATAATGCATCCAACAAATGGTATCAATTACTAATTCTGTATTATGAAGCCTAATAATATTAAAATCTGCCTGCCTCAGTTTTCTTCCTAATCTTTCTACAGCTCCTCTCAGCACACCAACAGGGGAAAAAATCCTACCTTAAGTAATCAATATAATGTATCTGAGTCTTTCCATGTCTTCTGTCTTAACATTATGAAGCCTAGCTTTCATTAGACACAAACCAACAGTGGAACTTCTACTTGGAATTATTCCATTACCTCAGGAAAGCAAGGTTTCTTTCTAGAAATGGAAAACATTTCCATCAGCACAGGATGATAAAACATGAAGTGCATAAGATACAGACCAAACAGGTTTCAGGAGTAATTCTTATATGAGATAGACATGGCAAAGGACAACATCCTGGAGAATCTGAGAATCACAAGGCCAAAGAAGATTTGGGAACATTAGAAATATGTGATCTTAAAAGGGAAGGAATCAATTTGATAACCACATATAAGTTTGCTCAACATGTACTTGTGCCTGAAAATATAATTGTTTATATGCAAGTTCCTTGACTTTATCTGCTGCATCTTCTTTAAGTCAACAGGCATGAAAGTTCATCTAGGCTTGACTCTAGTGAGACATACCACCCAGTAGATCCACTCTTGAGCAAGGTCTTTTGTGAATCCTGTCTGTTCTCCACCCTCATAAGCAAGAGGAGGGGATAAAATGTAAAATTATTGGATTAAGTACATGATTAACACTTTTTTTTTTCAAAATTCTAGGACAAGAAACCACAAACGGTATCATCTTCTATGATAATTGCTGATTATCATTACTAATGGGCATCCAAAGCAATGCTACAGTAAGAGGGAAATAAGGTCCTATCCACATTCAGCAAGCAAGGGCAAAGTGATCAGTTTAGGAGCATCTCAGAGCACAGGGGAGAAGAGTGTAAAGAGAACACCATACAGTTCTCATATAGGTACCTACTCATAGGAAGTAGCTCATAGGGACTTTCTCATAGGTACCACCGCATAGGTGCCTACTGACCTCTAATGTAAATCCTCAGATCAAGGGCCTTAATGACAGTAAGCATTGGAATGAAGTGAAATTGGGTACTGTCCTTCTTCTACCACAGGTGCTACACAAATCTTTCTTAGTGTTTAGTTTTACTCTGCTCAGTGAAGAAAACACAAAGGAGGGGTTGAAAGAAAAGGTACCAAGAACAGCCACTCACCTGGCCTTTTCCTTTGATGGAAAGGCCATCCTTTGATGGGTAAAAGTCTTTTAGCCCTGCTTTAAATTAATCCAGGACTCCTTGTAAATAAATAATGAAGACAATGTCTGGTTTGTCTCTGCTCTGATTTGTGCCCTCATAAATATATGTTGCACTGTCACTGTCAGTGTGACAGTAATAAGCAGTAGGATCCAGTAGGCTCTCAAGAGGGAGTTACATCATGAGGGTTGTGCCATAATGAATTAACTCATCAGTTCAATTAAACTGCTCACAAAAATCCTTTGTTATCTTGAGTGAGTTACCTGTAAGAGTTTCCATTAGATATGACCTCTGTGTTTGGTTGCAGTCTTCAGCTTGATTGGTTAGCATTTTCTCTGCTGACAACCAATTATAACAGTAAAACTTCTACAGTAATTTTACATTTTTTTTAACTATTATACCACTCAACACCTAAAATGGTGATTGGCATATAACAAGCACTCAGTTAAACAAATTGCTTTATTTATAGGAGTTTATTGTATGTCAGACCCAGGAGTGAGCACTTCATAAATATTACTTCATTCAATCCTCAATGAACTGTGTCCCAAATATTAGAATATATAAATATCTCTTAATCCCTAACAGTGCTATATTTGAGAAAAGACTTTTAAGAAAGTAATTAAGTTTAAATAAAATTATATAGTTGTAATCCTCTATGAAGAGAAAGAAAACCAGGGATATACACAGAGCAGGCCACAACACAGCGAGAAGATAGCCACCTACAACCAAATAGAAAGGCCATATTAGAAACTAACCATTCACGTACCGCTGTCTCAGAGTTATAAACCATAACTGAGAAGAAATTATGTCCTTTCACTTAAGCAACCTGGTTTGTGGTATTGTTGCAGCAGCTCTAAACTGACAAATCTATATCAGAATAAGCAAAATGCTGTTTTCAGCCAATGTTTAAGATTTAAAGGAGTGTTTGGGTATGGAGAGATGGTTAAGAGCATTTGATACTATTGCAGGGACCCAAGGTTGGTTCTTAGTACTCACATCATGGCTGACCATGCATAACTCTAGTTTCTGGGCATCTGACACCCTCTTCTGACATCTGTGGGCACTGAATACTTGTGGTATACATACATACACACTAGCAAAATACCCATACACACAAAATTATACTAATGATATTTTAATAATTTAAGTGATATTTCAATAGTTTAATTTCATTAATGTTACTGCTGTTAGTCACTGGGCCTAGGGGAAATTGATAGATCAGACACTGAGAGAGGTAGTGTTTAATGGGAAATCTTTTGTAGATGGACATGCAAGTATTGAGCTCCAAGATGGCATTTTCTCATTTATGTTTCATTATACTTTGGTCTTCATGATGCCCCTCCCCCATGCTCCATGCTTTTGATTTTGTGTTTTGTTGATACAGGCTTTTTACTCTTATAACACAGGCTGACCTTAAACTCACTGCATAACCCAAGCTAAATTCTACCTTACAATCCTCCTGCCTCAACTTCCCATATACTAGAATTACAGCTATGTACTGTCACACTTTACCATTATATTCTTTTAAAGATTTATTTATTCATTTTATGTATGTGAGTACATGGTCACTCTCTTCAGACACACCAGAAGAGACCATCAGATCTCATTACAGATGGTTGTGAGCTACCATGTGGTTGCTGGGATTTGAACTCAGGACCTTCAGAAAAGCAATCAGTGCTCTTAACCACTGAGCCATCTCTCCAGCTAGCATTATATTTTTATGCACAGTAAATTACATTTATAGGTATCCATGAGGAACTGACTGTCATCTTTACAAGAAAACAGGTTTTTCCCCTTTTCAAGGTGACAGTGTCAGTTTTGGTGACAGTGGAAAAACATCTTTGATAGACCAAAGAGCATCCTACATTCCTGGTACCACTCAAAATGGCAGCTCATCTTTGGGGTTGCCCCTTTTGGTCAGCACTATGGTTTGGATATGGTTACTGTGCCCCAAACAACCATGTGCTAAAGGCTTGTTTCCAAGGTGTTATTCCTGGGAGGTGCTGCAGACCTTCAGAAGTGATAATTTATTGGAGCCCCTTTGGTCAATCCCTAGATGGAGAGAGTAGCCCCTGGTTTGTGAGCTGTCAGTCTGCATTGCAGCTCACACTGTGAGCAGTTCGCACTGGCACATGCTCCCACTCTTGCCATCTGGCACCCTCACCAGAGGCCTAAAGTAATGAGATCATCTAATCTTGGACAGAAACCTCCAGAACTATGACATGAATAAACGTTTTCTCCTTATAAGTTAATTGCCTCGATATCTCACTGCTGTAATGCAAAGCTGACTAACAGAATCAGCAAGCAATAAGAATATAATTCTTCACCTGACTCTATCAAAATTAAAAACACACGTTTAGGGTCAAGTAAGGTACTTTGTCCCTTGAAGTTCTCAAGTACAAAACAACAAAAATGTTTAAAATACTTCATTTTGGGACACTGAATGGAGAATAACTCCCCATTATTTATATTATATTTGCTAAGACAATGTTCTAATGCCTGAAACTGCCAATATGACTAAACTAACTTTTACTGAACACTAACAAAACTATGTTTTTCATTTACACACATATATACCTATGACCAAGAGCATTTGGTTGGTAGTTAGTTGATTGAGAAGTATCAGTATGCATTCAATGCTGGGCTTAGGTTTCTGATGCCTCAGCCTTCAAAGCACTGAAATTATACATGTGCAATTACATGGATGGCTACCTTATCAGAGATGGCTCGTTGGTTAAGTTCACTGGCTGCTATTCTATAGGAACTGGGTTCAGTTCCCAGTACTTGCATGGAAACTCAAAACCATCTATAAGCCCAGTTCTAGGAGATCCAATGCCCTCTTCTGAACTCTGCATGTACCAGCCATGCATGTGGGCAAAAACACCCATACACATAAAAGTAAAAATATCCTTTTAAATGTTTGGTTTAAAAAATTAGTCATGAGAAGAGGTTAACAACAACAGCAATCTAGTAGTACCATAACAAGACTATATTGCATGTCTGGTGGGATAATTCAGGAAACACAGTTAGTACAATAACCTGAGTTCCATCCCCAGAAGCCAGGTAAGAAAGCCAGGTGCAGATGTCTGCATTTGTAATTCCTGTACTGCAGAAGTAGACACAGGCAGGTCTCTGTGAGTTCAATGCCAACGTGGTCTACATAACAACTTCTATAGATGCATAGTGAGACACTGTTTCGAACACAAACGTTATGAATTGCCTATTTCTGGGAATTTTCTATTTAACGCTTCTAGGCTACAGCTGAAGGTTAATAACTGAAAGCTTTGAAAGAGAAACCACATGTATAGATCAAAACAAAACAAAAAAGCATTTGTCTAACCATTTCTAAACAATTACTTGCTAAGATAAAACCTACTTCTAGGCATTGAAAAAATAGGAAATCCCAGACTGCTTTTGTCCTGAATCATGGACACTTATGTCCACTCTGAATAAATCTCCACTGTGAAAAAGCTGAACCATGTGAAGAACCAGAAACAGTCTAAGACAAAATAACAACTAGTTTTCGCATGAGCACAATTCACTGTCACCAAACAAATCAATATTTGGTACACTCTCAACAACAGTATAGCACTCAACCAATGTGAGCCTACACATGGTCATAATCATAATGTATAGAAAAATAATGCTTCTTGGGAAACCTTTTAAAGCTCCCCAGAGGAGCAGACTCTATTCACGTGGAACCTTGTTAGAACACTGAGACAGAGAAACAGAAGAAGAGACCCATGCCTAAAAGATATACTTTGAACAGCCAGAAGAAGACTGTCAAGAAGGAAATAAATAATAAATAAATAAATAAATAAATAAATAAATGCTCAGTCTTTTATAATATAAACTCATAAATTCCAATATTCTATGTAATTCTCCTGTACAAATTGGGAGAAATCAAATGCCTTGAAACTTAATATTAACAGGTAGTATGTGGAAGGGGAGATATCTAGTTCAGAGGGGGAAGTGTTTGCCATGCAACCTGTACCCATATAGTGGCCCACTTATAATACCAGTGTACATAGGCAGACCTGGAATCCTCCATCCAGCTGTCTATCTGGACTAACTGGAAAGAGAGCTCTAGGTTCTACATAGACTCTTTCTTAATATATAAAGCAGGAAGCAATGCACAATGCCTGATGGTTTCCACACACATATGCACACATGTAAACATATACCTATATACCTATGAGCAAACATTTATACAAAAAATAAGTACTTGATAAACATTTTGCATAAATGCTGATGTTCATACGAAACAGGAAATATAAGATCACTATCCTAATAGCTGAAGTTGTCTAATAGAAGCAAGACTCTTCATTTTCATTTGAAATCAGAGAAACCACTGTCTTGGAAATTCAACATTATCCTAGTCCCTATATCACATAGCAATATAATTGGTGTTCTTGATTTAGCAATATTGTGCCCAGAGTAAAGAGACATTCATCTGATGAGTACACATTTTTGTAGCCCATTCAAAAGTAAAAAAACTAAGCTAAAGAGCCTCTTGGAGAAACCAGACATGTAACCATGACTATGCCATCTCATTAAGCTGCAAAGTTGCCAAGAGGGATCTGCAAATTAGAACTAAGGGCCTGAACTGCAAGCAGACTGCAATTGGTATCTCCCAAGGAACTAACGTGATATTATTATCATTATAGAGTTATACTGTCCTCAATTAATACAAGCTTATTTTCTTCCAATAAAATTTAGATTAGCTTAACTCACTGAGTTGAAAAGAAAACTTGGTATAGTATATTTTTAATAAATTTCACAAATACATTGATAGAGAACCCATTAAATGCTGCACTAACCTACACTGCTTCTCTCTCCTCATGTATCTATATCTAGGCATACATCAAGGTATTCTTAAGGGCCAGTATTTGCTTGTTCAAGCAGCAAATGATCATGCCGTTTTCATGTATAATTTATGTTTGTAGTACTTCTCCCTATCCCACTACCTTCCTTCCTCAAACCCTTCCACTCCCTGTAATCCCTTTTCTGCATTCATATTACTCATTCTATTATGCTTTCTTGCTATAGGCCTCTTTTTCCCATGTCGTGGACCCCTTTCTAGTTTCACAGCTGTTGTGATTGGAATCAGACTGTCCCCCGTAGACTCAAGAGTTTGTTCACTTGTCCCCTGTTGGTATGCTGTTTGAGGAGGTTCCAATGGTCCAGCCTTGCAGCAGGAAGTATGCCACTGGGGAGCAGAGTTTGAGAGATTATAACCTAGTCCCACTTGCAGTTCATTCTCTCTGTTTTGTGTTTGTGATTAAAGATGTAATCTCTCAGCTTCCTGCTCTTTCCACCACGACTGCCGCTTGCTGTCAGGACGCTTTGCCATAATGGATGCTTAGCTGTCTGGAATTATAAGCCAAAATAAATTCTTTCTTCTATAAGTATCTTGGGTCATAGCGTTTTATCACAACTACAGAAAAGTAGCTAAAACAATAACCTATATCCACACGCACTATAAAGAAACAAATAGATAAAAGTTAAAAGTGAGGATCCAGTATGTTAGAGCATGCAGTATTTATCATTTTTTATTCTCAGTTAATATAGTAATTCTGAGATCCATATGCCTTCCTCAAAATTTCATGTTTTCATACAGTTGAATAAAATTCCACTGTGCATATGCAAACTTTCTCATTATCTATTCTCCTGTTAATGTATTTCCAAGGTGATCCCACTTCCTAGCTATTGTGAATGGAGTATCAATAAACATTGCTGAGGATGTATCTCTGGGGTAGAATATAAAGTCCTTTGGATATATATGCAAGAATGATATGGCTGGGTCAGAAAGTGTTTGTAATTTTTAGAAACCAACATAATGTTTTCCACTGTGGCTACACTGGTTTATACTCCCACAGGAGTGAATAAGGGATTTCTTTAAGACCTTTCGATAGGTCCTTGTCAGCATTTGTTGTTGCTGCTGCTGCTGTTGCTGTTGTTCTTTTTCTTATTTTGGCTAATAACCATTCTAAGTGAAGTAAGATGAAATGTCAATACTATTTTAATTTGCCCTTCCTTATTGTAGGAGTCAGAGGGTATGCAAGACTCCAGGAGAACACAGCCCACTAAATCAATTCAATGGAGCCCATATGGGCTCACAGAGACTGAAGTACCATGGCTTTGAGAGTCTTTACTAGTTACTCTGCATAGATGTGATAGCTGCTAGCTTGTGTTTTGTGGGGCTGTGAAGAGTGGGAGCGGGTGTGTCTCTGACTCTGTGGCCTGCTCTTGGGACTCGTTTGCTTCTACTGGGTTGTTGTGTACAGCCCTGATATGAGGGCTTTTGCCTTGTCTTATTGTATTGTGTTTTGTTGTTTTGGGTGTTGTCTCTTAGACAGCTCCTCTTTCCGAAGGGAAACAGGGAGTGGATCTGGGGGAGAGGGGAAGATGGGAGGAAGATGGGAGGGTTGGAGGGAGAGGAAACTGTAGTCAGGATATATTGCATGAGTGAAGCAACTATTTTCAACTTTTAAAACTTGCCTTCTCTTAATAGTTAATGATGTTGAACACCTTTTAAAATATTCATTAGTCATCTGTTTCTACTTTTGAAAACTCCATTCAGTTCATTAGACCATTTATTGACTAACAGTTTTATTTTTAGGTGTTTAATTTGGTAGGGGTGCCAATAGTAGAATGAAGAAGTGAATTAAGAGCATAAGTTCAAAATTGAGAAGACCTACTCACAAATCTGTTTAGTAAAATCTTCTGAAATAATGGGAATGCTTTACTTCTTAAAATTTACTTGTGTGAGTGAGTGTGTGTATGTGTGTGTGAGTGTGTGTGTGAGTGAGTGTGTGTGTGTGTGTGTGTGTGTGTGTGTGTTTGTGTGTGAGTGGGTGGGTGGGTGAGTGTGTGCAGACCATGTGCTTGTGGGTACTCACACACAAAGGCCAGAAAAGGGTGTCAGACTCCCTCTAACTGAAGCTATAGGCAGTTGGGGTCCATTCCATGTGGGTGCTGGAAACTGAGCTCAGGTCATCTGGAAGAGCAACAAGCCCTCTTAATCACTGAGCGATCTCTCCAGTCCCATAAGGAATATTCTGTTAATATATCATCCTCAATAGTAGCTACATAAAGCTTTTAAACTCTTGAAATATCCCATATAAGAAATGATCTAACTCTCAAATATTTAACTTGATTTAACTTTAATTAATATAGCTTTATATGGCTAGTGGCTGGCACGTTAAATGTTGCAGCTCTACACGCTTTCCTCAAAAGCGATAGATTTTTGGACATGAAACTTTCCTGGGCTTTAGTTTCCTCACTGAAAACTCCCTATTAGAGTAAGACACAAAATGGAGGAGGCCCTGGAAAGCCCTCAGCATGCACTTGGATAAGGATTCAGATTATTCTTCTGCAAAATCTTTTCAGTCATTGCTTTTCTATGTCAGCACTGTTGGTTGTTTTCTCAGGCTCTGGTCATGCTTGAATTACCAAAAGACCGCCTTAATGCATCCTGCTATATGGAGTACCACTGCCTATCCTCCAAGCAAATTATAACTAACAAACACGGCTACAATATGACTCTAATCATATCATCCAAATGCTCAAAATCTTAAAGATCCCTGTTGATCTTCAATGAAATACACATTTTGGTTGTGATGGCCCTTTGCAATCTTACCCCATGCTCATGTTTCATGCTGTCTTGTATAATTCACCGTAAACAACTCACAGTAACAACTGGATTGAGTAGCAAGCACTGCAACAGACAAATAGATACTTGTATTACGTTATTAATTTTTGACAGTATTACCATATAAAGTACTTGTTTCTTTTTCCCATACTTCAAATCTGCCTTCTGAGGTCAATCCCTAGATCACTTGGTAGTTAGTTAGCCTACTATGTGCTCCAAATGGATCATACTCATGTACCACCTAAGCGCTCTCTGGAATCGTGAATGAAAGATGCATGTGTGCACAGGGTCCCTTAATGTCTTAGGTTCAGACATTCTAGTAAGCAGTTTGGTGGACCAAAGTTAATATAATAACTCAAGCGGCATTAGACCAAACCCACTTCAACTTGATTATGAAGCCATCCTCTACTACACCTATGTGAACAGGAGATGTTTGACACTCAGTGACATTTTATTAGTACTCTATGATTTTATGCACTTTGATTCCTTCTTCCCCCAAAAAAATACACATTCCTGAAAGATGAAGATCTAAGATCTTGTGGGTCCTTAATACTGTTTAAAATCCTATGTACATTAATTAAGGTCTTAAATATCTAATATAGAAATGACGCTAAACGGGGCTGAACAGATGAATCAGTGGTTAAAGCACTTGTTATTCTAGAAGACTTGAGTTTTGTTCCCAGCACTCACATCTGCAGCTCATACAGATCCAATGTTCTCTTCTGGATTTCACAGGCATCTACAGGTATATGCACACATAAACAAAAATGAATCTTAAAAAATTAATAATGGTAAAACAAAAACTTTCTTAAAATTGATATCTAGGATCTCTGTAAAGCATCTGAAACTCTTAAATCAAAATGACTCTTTTTATAATAAACACATAAAAACTTACATCAAGGCAAATACTTATTAATGACTAACCTGATGTATGTTTTAAACAAAATTCTCAATAATTGCTTGGATTTGCTAACTTACAACACTTTCCTAAAAAAAAATGTGTCTACCTGGTCTTTTAATAACCCCTTGTAACATGCAGTCTGTTTATAGGCCAAATCACAACTATGTCCCCCCTCCCCGTGAATTCGACCTGTGCTTACCTCTTTGACTTTCTCCAAACCTGATATCTCTACCATTGACTCCTCAACACCCTCCCAGTTACCACAGCTTTGGAGAACATTTTCAAACAATGCCCCAAGCAATCTGACTCCCTGCCTTCACAGCCTCCATAATACCCAGCCCAGAGATTTTCTCTCTATCCAATGGGATAATCCTTCTCTACTGGGAGGTAGTTGAGGAAAGTAAATGATTGAGGTAACCAAAGAAAAACTATATTGACAGCTCACTTGGGCTCAGTCTTTCGGAGTAGTTTCTGGCACAGAAGAGACCTCTTTGATCTCAGAGAAAGCTTTCTGCAAAACGGCATGCCAAAGAGGTTTTTGTAATTTGTAGTCTTTCCAGACATTAGCTAATGATGAGGTCCTTACACTGTGGAGTACATTTGAGAGTACTTAATGCAATGCTGATTCCCAGGCATCACTGCCAAGATATCTAAGTCAATGCAAACAAACTTACTCAGAAATGTGCATTTTAATCACCTACTTCTCTGTCTTTCTAACCCAATCTATTGCTCTCCTTCTGCAAACCAAGAATACAAGGATAACTTCTGCAAAAGGATTAAATCTCCTCGAAACACAGAATCTCCCCAATGAGGATAATGACATCAAGTAGCAAAGGCAGCTCAAAGTAACAAGGCACACAAGGCAAAGACAAAATGCTCACAGTCTTCAAAGGCCAAGTAAATAGAAAGTCCTGAATCTCAACATAACAGCTAGCAAATCATACAAGCAAATGGAAGGAAAATTAATTACCATCATAAAATATTAATGCCTATAAAGTATCACATTTAGTCACAAAATACCAATCCTTAGACCAGAAACACCATAGTTTTAACATAAAGCATCTAGATTGAAAATGATCAAATAAGATGATGTTAAGACCTAGACTCTTCAGGTCAGACAATTTCCTGAAATCAAAGATGGTTAATGTGAAGCATTTGTCAGCCAAATGACAGACCTAAAAGGGAAAAGAACGTAACCTGTCACACACAGATTGAGTAATTTCCAAAATGATGCATGGAAGATGGGAAGAGAGCAAAGCATTCTCTCAGAATAAAAACCTATGGACACTTACCCAACTAGCTAGTCAAAATCATAGCAGCAAGTCACGTTGGTAATATGTATGTGAATATGGTATGGTGTGAAGAGCACTCTGCCTCCATGAATTTGCTCCCTGAACCCAAGGCCAAGAACAATCATGAGAAATACATCAGCCAAATCACAACTAATGTCCATCCCACAAAACTGCCTTACAAAGAATATCTGAGAAACTATCACCTCATTGAGACACAATGATGAAATACAATGTAGTATCTTGGATAGGGCTGAGAAACAGGAAAAGAAAGAAAGAAAGAAAGAAAGAAAGAAAGAAAGAAAGAAAGAAAGAAAGAAAGAAAGAAAAGAAAAGAAAAGAAAAGAAAAGAAAAGAAAAGAAAAGAAAACCAAACAAAAACTACCTTGGGTTAAAAACAACAACAACAACAGAAGAAACTTGGACAGAGTATAAACTTTGGCTAATATTTAATATATTCATTTACTAAATGTAACAAACTTACCAAAATACAAATTTAGAACAGAGGAAACTGGTGTGGGGCACATATCAACTCTTGGTACTATATTTGTAAATTTTTTCTGTAAATCTAAAATTAACTTTATTTTTCAAAAAGCTGAAAAGACAAAATAGTGCCTAGTTTCTGCATGCAAATATTCAGCAGGATATAATTTGGAAGAGATTTCCTTTCCCTGTGCTGTTCACAAACTGTAGTTCTAATTTTGTCAGGAAGGTGCAAAATACAGATTTTGAAATTATCCCCATATAAATAATTCAGTCTGTGATTAGTACCAGAACAGAATAAATTAATCTCAGTCTAGATTATCATATCAGACTGAGCTAAGTTCTGTATAAGAAACAATACTTGGGATAAAGAATATAACACAAGATGGAATTCTAGAAAAACAGACTTAGACAAAAGCAACTTGGAATAGGAAAGAAATTACTTTATCATATATTTCCAGGTCACAGTCCATCAGTGAGAGAAGTCATGTAAGAACCCACATCAGGTACCTGAACGCCGAACTGTGTAGGAACACTAGACTCCGAGTTGTTTGCAAGCTCATCCTTATCTGGCTTTCTTATATAGCACAGGACCACCTGCCAAGTACTGGTGACACACATAGTCAACTGGGCTCTCTTGAATCAAATAGTAACCAACACAACCCCAGAAGACATGCCCAGAGAATACTCTGATCTAGGCAATTCCTCAAAGTATTCCTCTCATATGATAGTCCTTTCCTACACTGCCCATTTTCCTAGCAGTTTGACGATTTCAGATTTCACATTTAGGTCTTTTGTAGTCTTTTCATTTGTAGTTCGTTTTTGTGCACAGTGATAGATACTGGTCCAATTTCATACTTCTGCAAGTAAGCATCCAGCTTTCCCATTATCATTTGGGAAAGATGTTTCCTTTTCTACAGCTGGCATCGTTGTCAAATATTAAATGGCTGAAATTACATGTACATATGTTTGTGTCTTTGCTTTTGTTCTATTGGTCTATATGTCTGGTTTTGTGCCTGTCCCATATTTTTTTCTATGACTCTAATTTGTCTTGGCCTCTAGAATCATAAAGGCTTCATCATTGTTCTTCTTACTCAGGATTATTTTGGCTCTCCAGGAACTTTTTTGGTTCCATATGAATTTTATGGTATTTTTCTCTGTTTCCATAAAGAATTAGATAGGGAGTTTGATTGGAATTTTATTGAATCTATTAATGTCTTTATGAAAATAGTCATTTTCACAATATTAATATTAGTAGTCTATGAGCATGTAGTCTTTACATCTGTGTGTGTGTGTGTGTGTGTGTGTGTGTGTGTGTGTGTGTGTGTGTGTTTCTCTATCTCTTTCTTCAGAATTTTAAATTTTATTATAAAGCTCCTTCACTTCTTTGGTTAGGCTTATCCCTAGGTATTTTATTTTCTTTGATATTATTATGAATGGGAGTATGTCCATGATCTCTTTCTCTGCATGTCTGCTGTTCGTGTGTTTTTAAAAAGCTACTGACATACCCACTTGCTAGCTGCAACATTCTGGAGAGCAGGCCCCACACTTCACCTGGGCAGCACAGTAAAGCTGGCGAGGGTGGGAGGCATGCATTTCATGAATAATGTCAACTTTGTTGTGGTGGACAATCTTTTTGATATATGTCTGTTTGCAAGTATTCTATTGAGTATTTTTCTGTTGTTCATTAGCGATACATATTGGCCTACAGTTTTCTTTCCTTATTTCTTTGTATTTCCTTGTTTGCTTTTGGTATTGAAGGATACTGGGTTCATAGGAGTTTGGGAATGTGTCTGCTCTTTTTTCTCTAGACTAATATAAGAAAGATTGGCTGTAGGTCTTTGAAATCTGAAAGAATTCTGCTGCAAATCTATCTCACCTGGATTTTTCTGTTAGAAGGCTTTTATTACTATTTCAGTCTCCTCATTTACTATAGGTCTATTTAAAGTGGTTTACTTCTTCATTTAATTTTGCTAGTATTCCTGAATCTAGAAACTCAACCATTTCTTTTTTAAGTTTTCTAACTTAATGAAGATTTTTAAAGTAGTCCCTTAAAGTACTCTGGATTTCTTTGGTGTCTGTTATAATGTTTCCCCATTTGTTTCTGATTCTGTTAATTTAGACTTTTTGTTTCTTTTGGTTAGTTGTGCCAAGTGTCTTTCAATTTTGTTTATTTTCTCCAAGAACCAACTCTTAGATTCCTTTATTATTTATACTGTTTTCTGTGTTTCAATTTGACTCATTTTGGCTCTGATTTTTATCATTTCTTGCCATTGGGTTTAGATTTGGTTTTTTGTTTTTGTTTTTGTTTTTGTTTTTTCAAATGTTTCAGTTCCATCATTAAGTCATTTAATTGTGCTCTTTCTGATTTTTTTTAATATAGGAATTATATCCCAAAGGATTGTTGTGCAATATTTTAATTTTCACTGAGTTCTAAAAAATGTTATATTTCTATATTTGGTTTCTTCTTTGATCCATTCATTCATCATTCAGTAAGAAGCTGTTTAATCTCCATGACTTTATATATTTACTAGAGATTTGTTTGCTGTCAATTTTATTTTATTACAACAATGCCAGGCAAAATATACAGAATTATTTCAATCTTCTTGAGTTTATAAAAATTTGTTCTGTGTCCTGGGATTTGATATATCTTATGGAAACTTCTCTCTACTGGTAAGTAATATTTGTATTCTTTAGTGTTTGAGTGGGATATTCTGTATATATCTGCTAAGGCTATTTAATTTGCAATTTTATTTAACTCTGTTGTTCCTCTATTTTATGTCTAGATGATCTGTCTATTGGAAAAAGTGGGATATTAATATCACTCACTGTTAATGGTCTGTTGTTAATGTATAAATCTGGAGAATATATATATATACATGTATATATATATATATGAATATGAATGTATAAAATTGAGTATACTAGTCTTTTAGGACTTGGGATGCATTGTTCTAGGCTCTTCAAAGTTTCTACTTGGAAATCAGCTCTTATTCTGATATGTTTTTCCTTTTTCTATGACTTGCGTGTTTTTCTCTCACAGCTTCTGGGCACTTTCTTTCTTTTGTGTACTTAGTGTTTTAACTACTATATGCCATAGGGATTTTCTTTTTTTGGTCTTGTCTATTTGTTGTTGTACAAGCTTCTTGTATCCATACGGTTTGTCTTGCCTTAGTTTGGAAACATTTTCTCCCATGAGCCTATTGAAGATGTTATCTATGTCATTAACTTGGTATTATTCACACTCACCTAAGCTTATAATTCAATGATTTGATCTTTTCATGGTACCTTGCATTTACGATATATTGCTTGCTTATTTTTCATATTCTTTGGCAAGCATTTCTGCAGAATTGATGTTTTCAAAGGGAGATACTGTTTTGCTTTTTCATAATGTTTGATTTTTGTGATGTAATCAATGTATATAGACTTTTTGTTACTTCTGTACAAACAAAACAGGTTTGCAAGAAGATAAGATGTATGAGTGGGCTATGCCTAGAGATCGCAAATGGCTCAGGTAAAATGAAGCCAGGTGGAAACAAGAGAGTAGCTAATGTGAAAGACATGCATCCTGGGTCGAAATGAATAGTGGAGTATATCTGGGGGTTAGGGAGAGTTTGTGGATGGAAGGATCAGGCATGCTTATTTGGCTAGACCCTGGAGAAGAATGTGCAGAGTAATTTTTGTATATAAATAACACTGATATAAAAACATTAAAAGACTTCAAAGATGACACACCTTTCTAAAAATTACAAGAGGAGGAGATACAAGTTTTCCAGCTTCTAGCTCTTTCCTTGATTCATCTGCTAGAAATGAAGCAATGGAGAACTGGCTACTCAGGAAGGTGATAAAAGACCACATTCTAATTCACAACAGATAGAATCACTGTTCCCTATGCTCACCAAGCATCTCTATTGCTCCTACTTCACTCTTAAATGCATCCCACATACCTTGGGAGGAACAGTATGAGGACACAGCTTCTTTTGCTAATTCATGACAGTGGAGGCCTTAGAACTTTTTCAACGTAAGACCCAGCACAGAGCATTCTACTTTGAGCTTAACTGTCCCAGAAAAGGTAAATGTTAAAGGTTTGCTTCTTAGTGGGCATTATTGGAAGGGGGTGAAAAGTTTCAGAGAAGTCTTGACTGAGTTCTTTGAAGGCACTTATGAGACTCCACTCTTCTTTCTCTGTTTCCTGATCACCAGGTAAGTTTTTTCTCAACCACAAGCTCCCACTATGTGCTCCATCGTTGCAAGCCTGAAAATCAAGAGACTACAGCTAAACTTGGAGCTAAAACAAACCTTCCTCTTAATAAGTTGATTATGTCAGGTATTTATGGTAGTAACTGAGAGCTGACCAGCAAAACACGAAAACATTTCCTGGTCTTCTACTTCAAAACAGAAAGCTGGCCACCCAGCCCAGGCAAGCTTTTTTTCAGCTAACTTCCTTCCCTAATTTCAGGTCATCCCACTGTATGATTTCTAAAATAATGTAGCAAAGGATATCAGGCCTTGAGAAAAGCTAGTAGTTGATTAGAGAAATAAAAACTACAGAAAGGCAGGCATCAGAACTGGTCCAAAGCATTGATTGATCCACTGAATCAGGTAAGGTCACTTTTCATGATTTTACCAGGTATTATATATCTCATGTATACTGCAGAGTGGTTTATATCTATATGATAAAATGAGAAGAACATAAGCTATCTGCCAGATATTTTAGTTTTTTGTTAAATGGCAAGAAAAATCATGAGTTAAGGCTGGGGCAGTGTATCTTGTCCTTTGCCTTCACGTTGTGTCTGTGGCTATATTTCAACAGTATTGCTATGCTCTTGGTAAATTAAACATAAGAAAACAGGATTGTGAATATAAAACATGTTTCTAATATATGGTGATAAAATAGAAAGAACAGGAAACAAGGTCGAGGTGTTGATATCTTAGAGAGAATAGCTGTGTTGAAATGCAGGGAATAGGGATCGCAGACAAGGAAAGGTGGAAAAGACAAATCTACCCCTCTTCACCAGAATGAAATGCCAGGAGTCATCAGGGAGAAGCTAAAAACTAACAGGTGATCTTCCTGAGATGGTTCTGCAATGGACAGTCAAAGTTAATGACATATTTGCTTCTTTAGGCAAGACAGAAGAGATTTCATCTGAGGAAAGATTCCTGCTATTAATGCGCTTTTCCTGTTAGTATTAAATATATATATATATATAATACACATTATATATATAAAATAATCATTAGGCATTCATTCACCCTTTGGAGCAGATGTCTGCAGAACAGTAGAAATGTACTGTCTTATAGTGATGTTATATATACAAACAAATAGGGTTTTTAAATTATTAATGATGAATCTATAAGAATTCCTAAAATTATATTAGTAATTATTAAGTTCTTTTATAATAGAACTACTATTAAGTCCTTTTAATATTAAAACTGCAATGAGAACCCTGATAGTGTTCAATTGGCATGAGTTAATTGCTTCTGAGAGATCAAGCAGGCATCTACAACCTAGACTACATTCCAAGAGGTTGTAAAACAATTAACCAACATCATAAAAAGGGAATTGAGGATTTCCCATAGGTGTAAGGACAGAAGATAAAATATTGATGGGTTTATCTGTATGAAACTTCACTAAGAATTTAGTCACAAAAATTATGATTTTTTTAACTTTCAATGAACCTGTTGAGCTACTGGCAGATAATGAATGTTTAGCCAGATAATTACTTTTAATGAATATGTATATATACGTTCTCTGTTGTAAAATTATCCAATTTAGGATTTGAACTTATGTTTGAACTTCTAGTGAACTTCTATTAAAAAAAAAAAAAAAAAGGAATGGGGGCTAGAGAGATGGCTCAGTAGTTAGAAACACTGACTGTTCTTCCAGAGATTCTGAGTTCAATTCCCAGCAGCCACATGGTGGCTCACAACCATCTGTAAAGTGATCAGATGCCCTCTACTGGTGTGTCTGAAGACAGCTACAATGTACTTATATACATAAAATAAATAAATAATTCTTTAAAAAAAAGAATGAGGGGATGCTTGGATAAACTACGTGATCTTTTAGAAAAGGTACAAAAGACTAGGAACGATTACATTGCATAGCCTTGGGAACATGGCATAGCATTAGCAGTAAAGTCATTGAGAGTAAGTGCATTGTCACTGACATGTCAGAGCAGGAGGAGAGACCAAGATTAGAAGGAGAATAACTTAGGAATTATAAGGCAACTTAAAAAAAATGAGACCACTATGCAGAATGCAGAGGGAAAAGGAGGGGAAGAAGCTGCAGAGAGAGCAGAAGGACCAGGCAGATGTCTCCTTAGCATAGGACAAAACAGGTCTTCTCTTAATAGCAAGGCACGCTTAGTCATACTAAACAGGACAAAGCTAGATTGGGTGTAATTCATTTATAAATTAAATGGCAGAAGCTTTTTCTCTCTTTATGCAATAAAGATCAGAGCTCATTTTTTATCCAGAATAAGTGAGTTCTTTCTGCACTGGCAATCAGTCTTTTGTTCTATATGCACATGTAAGTATGGATGTATCTGTGTAACTATGTAATTATAAGATAAGTATGTAACTGAACCCAACTGGTTTGAGTGGTGACATGTGAATGTGTAAGCATGATTTGTTCATGAATATATTCATACTGCTTCTGTAAAAGTTTTCCTTCTGTGAGCATGACTCTTCTCCTGGTTCAATAGAAGTTTATTGCTCAAACCTCCCCCTAGCCTGACAAAGGAGAGGCATCTGGACAAGAGGGAAAAGGCTCTAGCAATTATTCCCTTACTTAATCCCCTGTGATGAGGTATTAAATGCCAGAGACTGCAGTTTCTGGCCTCAAAGGAACTCCAGCAAGTCACCTATAGTAGCAAAGTGATTTAGATTTAAGATAAGTAAACATTTTATTGTTAAACAACCACCCTAAGTAACTCACAAGACCAAGTGAGATACTTGCCCCCATCAATGTTCTTCCCCCTCTGCTACCTCAAGAAGATCCAAGAAAGAAGTGTTGGGGCTGTCCCCCACACACACAATGAAAGTTTTAGAAAGTTTAATGACTGAAATAACTGAAGACTCCAAAACCTTCTGCCATCATATGGATAAGTCAAGTATGAAGTTTTTGACTGAGACTTTGGGACTGAGACACTCACTTTCCAAGATGTGAGGACTAAAATCTGTCCCTGTATTAAATTTGCCATATAAATCAAATCTATACTTGCTTTCTTCAGATAAGTCAAAATTCTAAGCCATGATTCATATTCCCCTGCACAGGACTCACTAAAGACTTCGTGTTGCCATGTATGTGTGACTACAGAAGAGTATGTGCACACGTGTGCATTTGTGTGCATATATTCAAAGATATGAAACAGAATAATGATTATTTGCTCTCTGTTTTATTGCTTGCTCATCATTCTTAAGCAGTGGGGGTGGGGGAGAATAATGATTAAACAATAAGGAACAGTCTTCTGGGATTGTCCTAAACCCTCCGAGCCTTCCCAGTCACTAGGAGAATGAGGTTTGTTTGTTTGTTTGTTTGTTTGTTTACTTTTCATTCCATGTTTCTTTAATCAGTAGTAACACCACCAGTAAATACAATAGAAAGGTACAGAAGTCTGTGCTATTTATCACCTTGAGCGGAGTCATCAAATCGAGAAAGAAAACAACATCACCTGGGGAACTCAAACAACAACTTCAATACAGTTCTACTGTTTATAATTCAAAAGATTTCCCACAGTAGTTCATTAGAGTTTTGCCTTACATGTTCAAAGACTTTGTCACAGGGCAGAGAAAATTCAACCAGGTTTGACCCTACTTTTTATTACGATTTCCTCATTTGGGCATCATCTTTCAAATTATGATGTTCATGAGGAGGAACTTCCGCAGATGGTGTAGCCAGCAACACTAGCTAGTAGAACCCAGATGAAGGCTTCTGTGTCCCTCAGCACATCTCTTTACTGTCTCTTCCTCACCCCATTCTTCAGTTGGTTCTACCCTGTGGTTTTCTCTTCTTGTCATTTCCCTGCGAATCTGCTCTGTGAGGCTAACAAATATATTGGCTCTGGAATTAGTTGATTCTATTTCTACTAATTTTTCATTCTTACCACCTTACTTCTTCCTTCTCACACTGTTACTCCCATTCTAAGAAATAGTTTCCATTAAATCAAAAGAGTATCTTAGTATGCTATTAGAATTCTTCCACATATCAAGCATTTCCTTTATGTATGTCAGAATGCTGTAATTTTTCTTCTAATTAATTTTAATAGCAATCACAGAGACTGTTAGCATCTCCTCGTGGGAAAATGGAAAACCAGAGCTCCCTTTCCAGGCAGGACTTGGAGTGACAGGAGCCTTGATACAGAACCATTATGGAAATTAGTATGGAGGCTCCTCAAAAATCTAAATTAGCAACAGCACCACTCCTGAGTACACACAAAAGCAATCAAAAAGACTATCATAAGGCTGGCTGGCTGGTTTAACAGACAAAGGTACCTGTTACCACACCTAACGACCTGAGTTCAATTCCTGTACTCACATAGTGAAATGAGAGATCAGTTGTCTCCTGACTCTGCATACATCCCATGGTACACACGTGTACATGTACGCACATTCACATACATGCAAGAAGAAAGAAAAATAAAGAATAATATTTCTAAGAGATACTTGACCCCATGTTCACCATCACAATTATTAAAAATAGTAATATTAAGAACTTTTTCTAAACACTGTACATAGCTAATATATGAGTGGATCAAAAAGTCAACACAAACACATATGTTCTCTCGCTCTCGTTCTCTCTCTCTCTCTCTCTCTCTCTCTCTCTCTCAGATACTTAAAAGGAGGAAATCTAGTGGTTTGCAACATGAAAGGATATTATGCTACATGAAATAAGCCTCGCACAAAAAGGCAAATACTTCATAATCTTACTTTACCGTGGACCTTACTTCTATCAAGATACATCTCCGCCAATGGACTATGGAAAAGAGTCAAAACCCTAAAATAAGGGAAACTTTTCATAGGAGGAATAGGACAGATGCTGCCTCAGTCATGTCAAATCATTTCTAATGTAAAATGACCCTGCCATGCTTTGGAAATGGACATTTTATTTATTGAAAAAAAAAAAAACTCGTCACAATTTCAGGCATGGCTCCCTAACTAAACTCATTCTAATAAACCACAAAAAGCTGAATGGTTTATACAAAATACTAGAGTTGGACACTTCAAACTGGCCAAGTGAAAGTTGTACTTCTAATAAGCATTTTTAAATTTTATTTTATTTTTAATTTATTTTTTACACTCCATAGTCAGTTCCCCACCACCCATCCACCCTCTGACTGCTCCACATCCCACACCTCCTTCCCACCCCACCCTGTCTCCACATGGATGCTCCCACCCCCCACCCCACCTGACCTCTAAACTCCCTGGGACCTCTAGTCCCTCGAGGTGCATCATCTCTGAATGAACACAGACCCCTGCAGTCCTCTACTGTATGTGTGTTGGGGGCCTCATATCAACTAGTGTATGCTGTCTGTTTGGTGGTCCAGTGTGGAGAGATCTCAGATTAATTGAGACTGCTGGTCCTCCTACAGAATCGCCCTTCTCCTCTGCTTCTTTCAGCCTTCTCTAATTCAACAACAGGGGTCAGCTGCTTCTGTTCATTGGTTGGTGCAAATATCTGCGTCTGACTCTTTCAGCTACTGGTTGGGTCTTTCGTAGGGCAGTCATGATAGATGCTTTTTTGTGAGTGCTCCATAGCTTCAGTAATAGTTTTAGGCCTTGGGACCTCCCTTTGAGCTGGATCCCACTTTGGGTTTGTTGCTAGACCTTCTTTTCCTCAGGCTCCTCTCCACTTCCACCCCTGTAATTCTTTCAGATGGGAA
This sequence comes from Montemys delectorum, assembly GCA_019843815.1. Classification (NCBI taxonomy): domain Eukaryota; kingdom Metazoa; phylum Chordata; class Mammalia; order Rodentia; family Muridae; genus Montemys; species Montemys delectorum. The sequence goes on from JADRCD010184696.1 coordinate 41,778, forward strand.
CAATTATGGGTCAGAGATGTGACTGTGGGATGGCAACCTCATCCTTCATTTGATGTCTTATCTTCCTGCTGGAGGTGGGCTCTATAAGTTCCCTCTCCCTACTGTTGGGCATTTCATCTAAGAACCCTCCCTTTGAGTCCTGGGAGTCTCTCACCTCTCAGGTCTCTAGCGCATTCTGGAGGGTCCCCCCCCCAACCTCCTATTTCCTGAGGTTGCTTGTTTACATTCTTTCTGCTGGCCCTCCGGGCTTCAATTCATTTCCCTCATATTTTTTAAGGAGTACTTATTTTTATGTACATCTGTACCCTATTATTTGATGTGTACAATATTCATACAATGTTCCCAGAGGCCAGAAGAGGGCATCATATATCCTGGAGCTGGAATTACACATAATGACAACTCACCTAATGTGAATGCTTAGATAGAAACTCAGATCTTCTGGAAGTGTAGCAAGTTCTGTTAGCTACTAAGGGAGCTCTCCAGCCCATATCAATAAACATATTTCAAAGGAAGAAGCATTCAAAGTTTTCAATTGGATCAAGAGTGGGCTGCCAGAGGTCTGTCAGCACCAGGGACAACCAAGTAATACCCCATCACCCCACCCCAATTCTCTGCCTGCCAAGTTCCCTAAAAGCACACCTACCAGTGGGAGACTGTGCCCTGTCACATGTGCTCCATTTTTCAGCCAACAACTCTGCCTGCATTCCCTGAGGTCTGCTGGAAACAGGGAAAAGAAGGTAAGACTCCTGCTCTTCACCAATCCCCTGATTCCTAAGTTCCCTTAAGGCACAACCAACGTGGTAAACTGCACATGGTCCTCTATAATCCACTTTCTGAACTATCTGAATTCTCAGAGGCCTTCCAGAACCAATGACAACCAGATAGCTAAAGGCCAGCACAAAAACACAATCAACAAGAACCAGAGCAATATGGCACTATGACCAGAGACAAGCTACCATACTACTAAAAATCCTAACACAGCTAAAACATGAGAAAATGACCTTAAATTCAATAGTATGAAATAAAGGCCTTTAAAGGGAAAATAAATCAATCCCCTAATGAAATATAGGGAAATATAAACAAGTGAAGAAAATAAATAAAATGGTTTAAGACCTGAAAATAGAAACAGAAGTAATAAAGCACAAACTGAGGGAACTCTAGAAATGGAAAATCTAGGGATATGAATAGAAACTATAGACACAAGCCACCAACAGAATGCAAGAAATGGAAGAGTAAATCTCAGGCATAGAAAGTACTATATAAGAAATGGATACATCAGTCAAAGAAAAATTTAAATCTAAAAAGTTTCTAACACAAAGAATCCAGTAAATCTGGAACACTATGAAAAGATCAAACCTAAGAATAATATGAGTAGAAGAAGGAGAAAATTCACAGCTACAAGGCCCAGGTAATATTTTCAACAAAAACATAGAAGAAAAGTTCTCTAACTCAAAGAAAAAGATGATTATCAATGTACAAGAACCTTATAGAACACCAAACAGATTGGGCCAAAAAAGAAAATCTTCCCTCCACATAATATAACCAAAACATTAAATGTACAGAACAAAGAAGTAATATTAAAAGCTACAAAGAAGAATGGACAAGTAACATACAAAAGCAGACCTATTAGAATTACACCCAAACCCAAGGACTCAGGTGGCACCAGCTGGATCTGCAATCCTCTTTGCACCTTGCCTGTAAGTGGAGAGCCTGCCTTCAGGGAGTGCTTTAACCCAGAGACTCAGGCTGGACCAGCCAGGAGGCACAGGCCTGACAGTCCTGCAGAGCGGCTGGGACAGGATCCTCTCAGCCTCCGAGTGTCAGCTGTGGATCTGCAACCCTCTCTGCCCCTTCCCTGCAAGCAGAGAGCCTGCCTACAGGGAGTGCTTTAACCCAGAGACTCTGGTGAGATACACCATTTTCTCTGTGGTGACTTTCTAAGGCAAGACCAGCCAGGAGGCACAGGCCTCACTAGTTGCAGAGCAGCCTGGTCAGGATCATTTCTACCTCAGACCCCACATAGGAGGGACAACAGACCCATAGCCCTCTCTGCACCTTTCCCACAAGCAGAAAGCTTGTCTCCAGGGTGTGCTCTGACTCCAGAACTCAGGACTGACAACTGATCTGCAGCCATCTGCACCCTGGATTTACCAGAGGAGAGTTGATGAATCCTACCAACAGAAACCAAGACTACTTGGCTTCATCAGAACCTAGTACTCCCACCACAGCAAGTTCTGGATATCCCAAAACACTGGAAAAGCAAGATTTGGATCTAAAATCATATTTCACGATGGTGCTAGAGGAATTTAAGAAGGACATGAATAACTCCCTTAAAGAAATACAGAAGAACACAGGTAAAGAGGTACAAGCCCTTAAACAGGAAACAAAAAAATCCCATAAAGAATTATGAGAGATCACGAATTAAACCAGTAGAAGCCCTTAAAGAGGAAACACAAAAATTCCTTAAGGAATTACAGGAAAACACAAACAAACAGGTGAAGGAATTGAGTAAAACCATCCAGGACCTAAAAATGGAGTAGAAACAATTAAGAAATCACAAAGAGACAACTCTGGAATTAGAAATCTTAGAAAAGAAGTCAGGAAACATAGGTGCAAGCATCACCAACAGAATACAAGAGATAGAAGAGAGAACCTCAGGGGCAGAAGATACCATAGAAAACATTGACACAACAGTCAAAGAAAATGCAAAATGCAAAAAGTTCCTAACCCAAAACATCCAGGAAACCCAGGATGCAATGAGAAGACCAAACCTAAGGATAATAGGTATAGAAGAGAGTGAAGACCTCCAACTTAAAGGGCCAGTAAATATCTTCAACAAAATTACAGAAGAAAACTTCCCTAACCTAAAGAAAAAGATGCCCATGAACAGACAAGAAGCCTATGGAATTCCAAATAGACTGGACCATAAAAGAAATTCCTCCTGCCACATAATAGTCAAAACAACAAATGCACAAAAACAAATAAAGAATACTAAAAGCAGTAAGGGGAAAAGGTCAAGTAACATATAAAGGCAGGCCTATCAGAATTACACCAGACTTCTCACCAGACACTACGAAAGCTAGAAGATCCTGGGCAGATGTCATACAGACCATAAAAGAACATAAATGGTTCAATATATGGAAATCCATTGACATAATTCACTACATAAACAAACTCAAAGAAAAAAACCATATGATCATCTCACTCGAGCCCTGGCATTCCCCAACACTGGGGCATCGAACCCACACAGGACCAAGGGCCGCTCCTCCCAGTGATGTCAAAAAAAGGCTATCATCTACCACGTATGAGGCTAAGCCACACGTCCCTCCACGTGTATTCTTGGTTGCTGATGCAGTTTCCAGGAGCTCCAGGGGGTCTGACTGGTTGACAGCGTTGCTCCCCTACACACAGGGCTGCAAACCCTCTCAGCTCCTTCAGTCCCTTCTCCAACTCCTCCATTGGGGACCATCAGTCTAATAGTTGGCTGCCAGCATCTACTTCTGTATTTATCAGGCTCAGGCAGAGTCATTCAGGAGACAGCCATTTCAGACTCCCTTTAGCAAGCACTTTTCAACATCCACACAGAACTCCTATAGCTGATAAACCCTTTCAACAAAGTGGCTAGTTACAAAATTAACTCAAAAATATTCAGTAGCGCTCCTATATACAAATTATTAGTGTTGGGTTAACGGTGTCCTGCGTCCACAACACCACAGGGTTCAAGCCATTGGAGGGGGTGGGACTCGGTAATTTTGACTGTGATTACCCCATGCCAGTGTCAGGCCGCTGGACACCGTTCTGGGAATGGGGGAGCACAGTCTGAGGTCTCCAGGGACAGCCGGAGCCAGGTCCGGGATGCTTGGGCCTTCACAGAGGCTGGAGTCATCTAGTTCTCATGGTCTTGGGCACCCAGACACCACTGGGTGCCTCAGAAGAGCAGAGAGCAAAGTAGGGGCCCATGGGCTGGATCTGGCGTGGAGCCAAGAGGGAAAAGAAGGGAGAGCTGGCTTGTTTAGCAGGCGGCTTGGTGGAGGCAGTGACTAGGAATACTGAGAAGTCTTCTATGGAGCTCTTTAGGCAAAGGCCCGTTCCATTTTTCCCCACAGCGGATTTGGATGAAAAGAGACAGTCCATGGTTTTAAGGCATTTATTGTCATGGTGGAGAGTGATGATGAATAAAACCATACCCCACTTTCTCAGGGCAGGCCTGGGGTTAAATACCTTTTGCAAGGAGTAGTGTCTGGGAAGGGGAGTTTATTGGCTAAGCCTCCAGGCCTTTAGGTACCTCATTAATATGGAGATCTGTCTTGAGGCTATATGACCTGTGGTCACCTCTTCTACCTATGGAGGGGCTTGGGGCATTGCCCTTATGTGACTGATGGCCACAAAATTATGGAGAGCTATGGCCTCGTATCAGGAACCTGGTGTCCAGGAGCGTGGCAAAACTCCTAACATCCCTTGCTGGGTTATCCCCTAAAGGGTCACCATGGTTTCCAACCTAGCTCAACCAGAAACCAGGCTGCCTTTCACAGTCCCATATATTAGCAGGCTGGGAAATAAGTCATGGAAACAAGACCCTACACAATAGCCACAAATAATATAAAATATCTTGATGTGACTCTTACCAAGCTAGGCAAAGACCTGTTTGACAAGAATTTCAAATCTCTGAAGAAAGAAATTGAAGAAGATATCAGAAGATGAAAAGATCTCCTACATTCATGTATCAGTAGGATTAACATAGTAAAAATGTCCATCCTGACAAAATCAATCTACAGATTCAACACAATTCCCATCAAAATTCTAACACAATTCTTTACAGGCCTTCAAAGAGCAATACTCAACTTCATATGGGAAAACAAAATTAAAACAGCACAATTAAATCAATTCTATACAAGGAACTTCTGGAGGTATCACTATCCCTGATCTCAAGCTGTACTATAACCAATAGTAATAAAAACCACATGGTATTGTCATAAAATCAGATAGGCTGATCAATGGAATTGAGTCAAAGAACCAGAAGTAATTCTACACACCTATGGAAATTATATCTTTGGAAAAACTATCCAATAGGAAAACAAAAGCATCTTTAACAAAAGGTGCTGGTTTAACAGGATGTCTGCACATAAAAGAATGCAAGTAGAGCTGCACCTATTACCCTGAACAAAATCCAAGTCCAAGTAGATCAAAGACTTCAACAAAAAGATAGATACGCTAAATCTGATAGAAAAAAATGTGGGGATTAGACTTAAAAGAATTGGCACAAGAGACAGTTTCCTGAACAGAACACTAATAGCTCAGGTACTAAGATCAACAATTAATAAATGGGACCTCATGAAACTGAAAAGCTTCTACATCAAAGGACACCACCAAAAAGACAAAACTGGCAGCCTACAGAATGGGAAAAGATCTTCACCAACCCTACATCTGACAGAGGACTAACATCCAAAATACAAAAAGAACAGATACCAATACCCCAAATAACCCAATTTAAAAGTGGAGTGCAAAACTAAACAAAGAATTTTCAACAGTGGAATGAATCTCTAATAGCTGAGAAGTACTTAAAGAAGTGTTCAACACCCTTAGTCACCAGGGAAAGGTAAATCAAAATGACTAGAGATTCCATCTTACACCCCTCAGAATGACTAAGATCAAAAACTCAAGTGACAGCAAATGATGGTGTGGATGTGGAGTATTGCGGATGGGAGTGCAAACTTGTACAACCACTTGGAAATCAATTTTGTGGTTTCTCTGAAAATTAAGAGTAGTAATTCTACCCCAAGACCCAGCTATACCCAAAAGTTGTTCCACCACCCTATAGTTGAATAAGGATATTTATTCAACTATGTTCATAGCCACTTTATTCATAATATCCAGAAACTGGAAACAACCTAGATGTCCCTCACAGGAGACTTCTAGTAGAGGGGTTGGGATATCAACCCACCTACATAAACTTCAACCTTCAATTTTCCTGCCTACAAGATATGTTGGGGTAAAGGTGGTGCAGAAATTATGGGAGTGGCTGACAAATGACAGGTCCAGCTTGAAACTTATGCCGTAAAAAGGAGCCCACACCTGATACTGCCTGTGGGGCCAGAAACCAGAGGTTGAATAGCCCAGAGACCTGGGACAGAACCAAGGCTTCCAATGGAAATATTGGGACACCCACCTAGCCACAAAACCTTTGACCTACAATTTGTCTACCTACAAAATGTTCAGGGGTAAACAATGGAGCAGAATTTGAGGGAAGTGCCAATCAATGATTGGCACAGCTTAAGAACCACCCCTGAGACTATTAATAATATTCAGCTACACTTGTAGACAGGAGCCTAGTACAAATGTCATCAGAGAGGCTTTACTCAGTAACTGAACATTAAGTGTAGCTTGGAGAATCCTGTCGAAGTAGAGGAAGAAGGACTGAGGGACCCAGTGAGGTCAAGAACACAACAACAACAACAACAAAACCTACAGAATCAACTAACTTGGACCCAAAGAAGCTCAACAAGACTGAACTGTCAACCAGAGACCATGAATGGGATGGACCTAGACCCTCTGCACATAAATAACAGTTATACATCTGGGTCTTCATGTGGGACTCTTACAGCAGGAGCAGGGAGTATCTTTGAATACATTCCTGCCTTTGGATTCCTCTCCTTCAACTGCGTTGCTTTATCCTGCCTCAACAGGAGAAGAAGCACCTAATTTTATGCAACTTGATATGCCAAAGCTAGTTGATATCCATCAGATGCCTCCCCTTTTTGAAGAGAAGTTAGCAGAGGGGAAGTGAGAAGGAGGGAGTAGTAGAAGCTGCAATAGGGATACAAAGTAAATAAATAACTTAATTAATAATAGTAATAATAATAATAATAATAAATGTGTGGGCTGCCTTTCTCCTTGTGTTTAATTACATATTATAAGCTACAGGATCTCCATGACACAGGGCCACAACAGGATATCCAAGAGGAGTCCCGGGTGAGGATTCAGTATTGATAGTGTAGCAGAAGCCAGAGGTCTTGAACCAGACCAAAGACTCCTTGAAATGAACATTTGCAAGCAAATATTGTGAGACACGCCATGACCCACTACAGTTTCCATGTTGAAATGTTGTTGTGGTGGTTGTTATTGTTTTGTTTCGTTTTCATTTGCATGTGAAGGTTGCAAGGGCAAAAGGTAAATGCAAAGAGACAGGGAGATGAGTGGGATTGTGATACATGATGTGAAACTCACAAAGAATCAATAAAATAAAAATTAAAAAGAAGAAAGAAAGAGGGGGAAGAAAAGAAAGAAATTATACATCATTTTTTATTCAGAAAACTTCTGTAACTGTTATAACTGCCAAAGTCTTTAATAAAGAGATTATTTGCCTTTCAGAACTGACAAGAACGGTTACATGAAAAATCCCACCCATTAGGGCTGAGTGCTGCTAATTCAACCCAACTCTTTTATCAAATACATACAGTTGCCTGAGTTTAAAAAGAGGGAGAAAACATTCAAAAGTCTCTCCCCATCCACTTCCTAAAATCAGTTTGTTTTCTGTACCATGTCAAGAGTCACATTTCACTAAAATATCCCTAAATGTAGTGCTAAAAACTACCAGACATTCAAGGGCTCAGGAAATCAATTGTTTTCTTTCTTATCCTAGAGCAAAATCTATTAATAATGAGGTTATCTCTAGTGTTTGAATTTGAATTTGTCATTGAAACTGAAAGAAAGGAAGGAAGGAAGGAAGGAAGGAAGAGAGAGAGAGAGAGAGAGAGAGAGAGAGAGAGAGAGAG
>JADRCD010184697.1:0-22632 GCA_019843815.1 Montemys delectorum
AGAAGAAGAAGAAGAAGAAGAAGAAGAAGAAGAAGAAGAAGAAGAAGAAGAAGGTGGTCAGAAGAGGGTGGCAGCTGATCCTCAGAAAGATGTGTAGGAATCCCCTTCCATTGCCACTGATGTCTAAATGTCACAGGACCTTGTCTATAAGGGTGGAATGGGAATTCAGTTTTAAGAGTGGGCATATTATCATTTTTCCCAATACTAAGGAAGAGTCTGGAAAGGAACAGTAGACCAGCAAACCTGCCCTCCGTGTTGTAACTGTGTTGTTGACCTTGAATGTGGTTGTTTGGGACCATAACTAGCATTCATTTGAATGGGAAGCCCTGCTGGAAACTCATTCCTAGAAGGAAGCCACAGTTTTGCTTTTCTCTGCTATCCTTTTCTGTTCTGCCTGCCTGCTGAGTTTTATCCTCTCTCACTCCAGAGGCATTTAAGGGCACCTGGGGCACTTCAACCCAGGTGAGGGCCCCTTCAACCCAGAAGATTGGGTACAGGAGAGCCCGTCATCCGTGCTGGGAAGGCAGATATCGTGGGTTTGTGGTGAATCTGTAGGGTTTCCAGGCCTCCTTTGCTGTGTTCGCCTCCTCCTAAAGCAGTTCTTAGGCCTCCCCAGCTCTCCGGCATTCCATTCCCATTCCGAGTTAATGAGACAGAAGGAAGGCCTTTGCCTGGATTTGTCAGCAGGGAAAACTGGCTCATCACCTGGGACCCAGGCACTGCATTTCCTACTAGTGGTGGCCATCCCAGGAGTGACCCTGGGGAAAGCCGGAGGCTAGATGATATCATCCTAAACTCCACCTCCATCAGAAACAAGGAAGAGTTTCTCAGGATGAGAATAGGTACTTGAAACATAGGCTGGGTCTTGTAGGATTTGCACCAACAAAAACTAGTGTTTTGGCCTCTGTTGAATTAATTCAACAGGAAGTGTCAGCCCCACCGACATAGCTTACTGCACTCACTGGTAGCAGGCTCCATTTAAAGGAGCCTGGTTTAGTGCTGTCTCTAGATTCACTGTGAATTTATTTTTGACTGCGTTGGCTCTCAGTTTTAATGAATACAGGTATAGCCCAGGCTACTTCCTGTGAGGACATGCATGCCTTTTGACTTGTTAAATACTGAAAGTACTATCTCTGAACCCTCCTTTAAAGTAGGAATCTGCTTTCAAGCAAGTGGCTTCTCAATACAACAACTTAGCAAGGAAGAGTTATTTTAAAGAGTTTATATTTAGTTCTCTTTAGGCACTACCAACCAAGTCTTTTATATGTAGCTCTTTATTTTTGCGATAGGGATTCCCAGTGTAGTCAAGGTTGATCTTAAACTCATGATTGCCTTGCTCCACTTTCCTAATTGGTGAGATTACAGGCATGTCCCACCTTGTCTAGCGGGCAGCCCTGTGTGATGCGTTATTGAAGTTCACAAATAAAAGGTAAATGCTACTGTGTGTGGCTAGTTAAAAGGGACAGTGATTGGAAGGTAAATAGCATCCATCTACCTATCCATCCACCTGTTTGTCTGTCTGTCTGTCTGTCCATCCACCAACCCATCTACCTATCCATCCATCCATCCACCCATCCATCCAATCAGTCTGTGTAAAAATGTTTAAAATCATCTGTGGGGGATGTAGCTCCATAGTAGAGCTCATGGGTGGCCTGTGCAGGGTCCCAGTCCCTTCAGAGCCAATCTCCTTTGCAAAGGTAACATCTTTTTACTTCTGTGCAGAATTTTTTTCTGTGCACAGGTTTTCGTCTGTGCATTTGTTTTTATCCATGGGAATTATCCATAAAACTGCATATAGAATGATGCTATGTGTCATATAACATTCTGCTTTTTTTTTGTTTGTTTGTTTTTTGTTTTTGTTTTCTGAGACAGGGTTTCTCTGTGTAGCCCTGGCTGTCCTGGAACTCACTCTGTAGATCAGACTGCCCTTGAACTCAGAAATCCACCTGTCTCTGCCTCCCAAGTGCCGGGATTAAAAGTGTGCGCCACCACCGCCCGGCTATGTTCTGATTTTACTCGAACAATTTATCTTGAAGACCACTGCATACTGATGTGTCTATACTCATTTTAAAAACATTTCTATTTGTTGTTAAACTTAAAATCTAATTCCACCCCCCTCCTTTCTCCTCCTTCTATCTGACAGTTCTCACAAGCTCCACATCGTGTTCTCTCCTGGTCATGGCCTTGATTTCTTTAACCGTTGCCACGTTTATATGCTTTTATACGTATTCATTATTGTGAACTATTCTAGATCATGAACACACTTAAGTTTTGTCCCCTTTTGCAAAGCATTTAGTTTGTTGCCCTTGCTGCTATTCGTGTACGTAATTTAGTTTCCTGGGCTTCTGAAAACATACATTTTTGTACATGCCTAATATCTTGGAGCATCTGTCAGAGTTTATGTAGGAGGCCGTGGTGCTGAGGAAACATTATAACGTGAGTGCCTTTCCCGGGTTCCATGTTTCTCCTCTTCTAGAAAGGAAGCTTCAGTTCACCTGGATTGTATCTTGTTTAATTTTTTTTGTTGTTTTTGTTTTTGTTTTTCGAGGCAGGGTTTCTCTGTGTGTAGCCCTGGCTGTCCTGGAACTCACTCTGTAGACCAGGCTGGCCTCAAACTCAGAAATCCGCCTGCCTCTGCCTCCCAAGTGCTGGGATTAAAGGCGTGCGCCACCTCTGCCCGGCTCTTGTTTAATTTTTAAGTGTGTTTCTTTTACACTTATGTATTGTGTGTGTGTGGTTGTGTGCATACAGTGGCCTAAGTGCGGAGGTCAAAGGACAGCTTGTGGAAGTGGGTTTTCCTTTTACCATGTGAATTCCTGGGGTGGAACCCATCTCATCAAAAGCTGCCAAGCTTCTCTCTCTGCTGAGCCACTTTGCTTGCCCATATTTTATATTTGATGGAGTAAGTCCTGGGTCATTCATTCATCCCTTTTACTTTATTTTATTTGTCGAATTTGGACTCCAGTGGCCTTTGAAGGAAGATTGTGCTTGGGTTTGGCCCAGTCACCCTTTTCCAAATAGTAACTGCAGTTTCTTGGACATAGAGGCAGATTAGGAGTTTTCTAATGAAATGTTAACTAGACAAAGTATAAATGAGACTTTCAGTATTGAGAATGCTTGTTTCAGAGAGAAGGCCGACTCTTGAGTTTGTTTCATTGGAGCATACATGAAAATTCCAATGTTTTAAACAATATATGGAACTTGAAAAAATGAGCTATTTTTTTTTTTTTAAGGCCAAAATTTTCTACATCTGTGTATTAACAGGTTTTTTTTTTTGGTCTTGTTTTGGTTTTTGTTTGTTTAGGTTTTTGGTGCTAAGATTCAAAGCCTTCAGACTGTTTTGTTGTTGAAAACTGGCTTCTTTTATCTCAGACGTTGCTTGGTAGGAAAAACATGTCATTCAAAGCGGGTTTTTGTGACTTTTTGATGGACAGACATGTTAGTGCCTTTCAAACAATCTAAAGCCCCATTTAAGAAGCTTTCTTTTCTCTTGAGTTAAAATATGTGCTTACACAAAGCAGTTTCTCAGCCTGGAGTCCCTTTGTTGGGATTCAGTGTTGCAGAACCATGTGCCCTGCTGGGCAGTCATGCTGAGTTCTGTGACTAGACAGTGAAGGGGGCTTAGGGGTTGAAGTTCAGCTTCTCAATGCCTTAGGATGCTTGGGAATGCCACTGCAGCTCCCAGGAGGACCTCCCCTCCTAGGTCTAGAGGAGGCATCCTGCATCCTCTTGCCAGATACTGTTGGCATCTACATTGTGTGTTGTTGGAACTGGTTTCATAGGATTATGAAAGGCATTACAAACTTTCCATCTGGCCTCCTAAATATGTTCCCTTTGAGTTGTTGTCCTGAAGCAGCTTAGCCTTTAGCTCTAATGCTGACAGGGTGGGGTGAGGCCAGCCAGAGCCTCCACCTGTAATGGTGGCCAGCACCGTAGCTGCAGGTGTCATACCGGCTTCTCTCCAGCTTTTGTTCTAGTGCTTGCTTTTGCTCTCTTTCGTGCCAGCCAACTTGTTTTTCTCTGTTCTCGAGTTGCCCAAGCTTTGATGCACTATAGAAGAAAACCTCAGAGCAGTCAGGATTTTACTCCTGGCAGTGGCCATATCACTTTCAACTCTGCTTCAGAGGAGGTTGCCCAGCATTAAGTTTGCAAACCCAGAAGTTGTGCCGTAGGACTTGTGTGTACGCTTTTGTTTATGGACTAGGGGAGCCGCTTGCCGTCAGACTTGTTTCAGTGCCGATCTGTAGGAGTAATTCTGTTTTCCTTCTTTCTTATATGTTTATTTACATTTAAAAATGTATTCATATTTAAATTATATGTGGAAATATTCAGGTCTAATATTATTTCTGATATTTAGAAATAATTTAGGTTTGTTTAGAAATAATCTTCAGAGCACTGGAGTCAGGCATTTGTGAGGGAAACTCTGGCTGATTACCTTTGTTCGTTATATTAGGCTATGACCTACACTTAATGAATGAATAAATGAGTGTATTCCTTGAGCACTTCGGAGTGTCAAGCCTGTTAGCTTCTAGAGGTACAAAGCAGAATGAGATAGGAAAGAGATAAGGAAGAGGGAGCCCTTCTACAGACAAGTAGTAATGGAGAGCCTGGGGCACTTGCTCCTGGAGAGAGTCTCCTCTCTTAGCTCATGAAAGGACAGGGGTGACTAAGCCAGTTACAAAAGTTACAGGGGCAATAATTGGTGTGGTGTGAGCTGAGTGTACAGAGGCTGGGGACACTGGGCTAGTGGTTAGTGTCCAAGGATCTGTGAAATGGACTGAACTTTTACCATGGAGAGCCTTGTAGAACATATGAGAGACATGGCTTTAGCCTACAGTCCGTCTCTCTCTTTCTCTTTCTCTCTTACACACACACACACACACACACACACACACACACACACGCACGCAGACGTATATGGAATTTATTGGAATGAGTTATAGGCTCCAGTCCAATTAATTCAACAATGGCTAACTATGAATGGAAAGTCCAAGAATCTAGTCGCTTGGTCCACAAGGCTGAGTGTCTTAGCTGCTCTTCTGTGTGTGGCAACTTCCTGTGAAGTCACAATTTTCCTAACAAAAGGTAAAAGGAAGTAGTTAGAAAGTCAGGGCTGAGGAGATGGTCCTGTGGGTAAAAGTACTTCCTTGTACAAACATGGCTACTGGAGTTCAGTTCCCAGAACCCATGTAAAAAGCCAGTAATGTCGGAGCTGGTCTGCAGTGTGTGCCTCAGTAATGTCAGAGCTGGTCTGCAGTGTGTGCCTCAGTAATGTCGGAGCTGGTCTGCAGTGTGCCTCAGTAATGTCAGAGCTGGTCTGCAGTGTGCCGCAGTAATGTCAGAGCTGGTCTGCAGTGTGCCTCAGTAATGTTGGAGCTGGTCTGCAGTGTGTGCCTCAGTAATGTCGGAGCTGGTCTGCAGTGTGCCTCAGTAATGTCGGAGCTGGTCTGCAGTGTGCCGCAGTAATGTCAGAGCTGGTCTGGTGAGATGGTAAATGGAGAATTGGCTGTGGGCCAGGCAGCCTGGAGTACACTTCATAGCTACAGAAAGAACAAGAACACAGACTGCCCAAAACAAAGTAGACAGACAGGACCGAGTCCTGTAGTGTTGCCTTCTGGCAATAAATGAAGCAAACAAACCTTGGGAAAAGAATGTCACTAGAATTGATGTTAAAATTGGTATTTTTATTTGTATATGCTCACATGTGTATATGTGTGTAAGTACGAATACACACCTGTGTATGTATGTATGTGTATGCATATGGAGGCTCAATGTTGATGACAGGTATCCTACTAGATTGATGGCCAGTTTATGTACTGAAGACCGGCCTTTGCTGAGCTGGAGCTCACTGATTCGGGTAATCTAGCTGACCAGCTTACCCCAGGCTCCCCTGTCTCTGCCTCTGGAGAGGTAGGCCTGCTTGGCTTTTAAGTGAGTGCTTGTGATCTGCACTTTGGTCCTCATGTGTATGGTAAGTACTTTGTCTACCGATGTATCTCTCTAGTTTTGAATACATTTATGTTGCTCTCTTCATTCTGATAGTCTGCCTGATACTAGTCCATTTTTCAGAGGCTATGTGATTTTTTTTTAAATGAATTATGTTAATACTCTTTCTTCTATATGTGTTCTCTCCCCCCACAGTCTGTTTCTTTGTGGTGCTGGGGATCCAAACCAAGACTTTGTACACAATAGGCAAGTGCTCTACCATGCTGCCAGCCCAACTTTTAAAACTTTTTAAAAGTTTAGTACTAGTAATTACATTTTGGCTACTTGTTGACTTATTTCAGGAGTGAGCAATGCTGGTTTTTTTTTTTTTTTTCTTTTCCATAAAAGGAAACTGAGTCCAACAGTGTATGCTAAACTAAGGATTCACATTATCATTTCTGCTGGTTGATTTAGACACCTTCTTTGAGGGTGCTTCTCTCATTTATTCATGCAGTGCCTACTTCAGATTTATGGACTATCTCTAGGAAGGAATTCTGTTTTAATTTCTCAACAGTATCTTGAATGTGTGGATGCAAAATGCATGTCATGATGACAGTTGTGATTCTAAACATTTATGAACTGTAATTTAAGAAACCAACAAACCAACCAGAGACCCTTGCCCTGGGCACTTCCAGGGGAATTGCTGCGTTATCTTTGGGACATGGTAAATGCCTCCAATTTTTGTTTCAAATAAAAAAGTGAAAATTAGGTGAAATAAAGGTGATGGCTAATCCCAGTATTTGGTAGGTGTAGGCAGAAAGATCAAGCGTTCAAGGTCGTCCTCCTCAGTTACATAGTGAGTTGAGGGCTCTGAGATCTACCACAAGGAAAAACATCTTTTCCTAGGCCTGGGAAAAGATGATTAATAGGTAAGAGTGCTTGTCCTCAGTGGATGTGGACCTGTGCTCAAATCTCCAGCACTCATGGAAAAGCTGGGCTTGCTGCATGTGCCTGTAAACCAAGGTTGGAGAGCTGGCAGAGACAAGAAGCCCTTGAGAGCTGGCTGACCAACTGCTCTCGCTGAGACAGTCAACGTCTGTTTCAGTAAGAGACTCGGCCCCTAAAACAAGATGGTCTGGAGAGATGGCTCAGTAGCTAAAAGTCAGTTCTGTAGAAACTTCCTACCCTTGCAGAAGGCATGGGTTCAGTGTCTAGCACCTATATGATTCCCTGTAACTCCAACTTCAGGAAATCCAATTCGTTCTTGTAGCTTCCACTCGCTCCCGGATGCATGTGGTGGGTGTAAACTCATGCACCCCAGCCAGACACAACGAATAAGCAAACAAACAAATAGCTTAAAGAGTGTCTTAGTTAGGGTTTTTATTGCTGTGAACAGACACCATGACCAAGGCAAGTCTTATAAGGACAACATTTAATTGGGGTTGGCTTGCAGGTTCAGAGGTTCAGTCCATTGTCATCGAGGCAGGAAGCATGCCACCATCCAGGCAGGCATGGTGCAGAAGATGCTGAGAGTTCTACATCTTCATCTGAAGGCTGCTAACAGAATACTGGCTTTCAGACAGCTAGGATGAGGGTCTTGTAGCCCACATCCACAGTGATACCTATTCCAACAGGGAAACGCCTACTCTAACAAGGCCATACCTTCTAATAGTGCCACTCTCTGGGCTGAGCATATTCAAACCATACCAAAGAGTAAGGTGGAAGAATACTAGAGGAAGGCATCTTACATGGGAGTGTGCACACCCAACACACACACGTCCTTTAGACATGTAAGAATCATTTGCATTTCTACGGAAAGTAAAATAAAAAATGCAATACCCTTGTTTAATGAAAGTGAAATAGTCATAAATCTAATGGAACATGTGTTGGATCTGTGTGCCTAATATTAGCAAATGCAGCTAGAACTCCAAGATCTATGTGCTTGAAGAATTGTAGCATGTTCATCAGATGGAAGACTTGCGCTGTTACTTCTACTCGAAGCTCAGCAGTTTTCTTGAGGATACGTTATTCAGAGATGAAGAACAGACATTTCAGTAAATGATGCTCATATGATTAGGGCTATCTGTAACTAGAAAATGAGTCATTACCTAAGCCTTGTACCTTATGTAAACATTCACTCATCTAGCTAAAGAGTTTTAGGGTGTTAAAGAATTGTTGTGAGAATATAGTTTGATTGCAAAGCATGTAAAGGATGTGCAAAGCTGTTGCTGGGGAAGATGTGCCAATGAAGTGTGTGAAGGTAGAGTTTATTTTGTCCTTGAGGTTATGAGACTGCAAGTTACAATGTACCACAGCATCTCATGGATGGTGAGCCTCTGAAGGAAGTTACAATGTACCACAGCATCTCATGATGGTGAGCCTCTGAAGGAAGTTACAATGTACCACAGCATCTCATGGATGGTGAGCCTCTAAAGTATTGAGTAGGCCTTCCCTACTTTTTGATATAACATTCTAGAAAATAGGTCAGCATTTTTACTTAAAACTGACGGTGGACTTGTGTGACCTAGGAGATGCTGTCTGCCTGTCTGTCTTTGTCTCTTTGTAGCTGAGATGAAAACACACGCATTCACAGTAGCGTCATGTGTACTTTCTCCTAATTGAGGGAATCTGGAGAGCACCCGAATGTCCTTCTGTGTTTGAAGAAATTATGGCTTGCTCACATCCAGAATAAGTAACACTCGCTAATACAGAGGTACAAACTGGGGCGCATAGAACACCTCGGAAGAATCCTAAGGAAAGAATGGTAGATGAAACCAGTCTCCAGTGAAAGTGCACTTTGTAATTCCATTTGTATGGCATCCGTGGAGGCATGCAGATGCAGAGGTAAAGGTGAGGCTAGTGTCTGGGGAGTTAGGAATCTGAAGAAAGAACACAAAGGAGTCTTGCTGCAAGATTGTGTTGATTTTGGTGGGGGTTCCAACAGGGATGCGATGAAATCACACACACACACACACACACACACACACACACACACACACAGAGGCATACACACATAAGCATATACACACATACCAATTTATGTATTATTGGTAAACTGAGTAAAAAGTATGAATTGCTTCATTGCCAATTTCTTGTTTTTTTTTTTTTTTGGCTTTATACTTTGGTTCAGTATGAAAATCATGCATAGGACTTTTTAAATATTTCTTTTAAGTCAGTGATTACTTCTATGCATTTTAATTTATCTATTGGTGTGTACCTGTGTGTATGTATGGGTGAAGCCTGTGAGTTATAAGAGAGAGTGTGAGCGCACACCTCACACGTGGAGGTCAGAGGACAACTTTCAGGAGTTGGTGAACTCAGGTCAGGTTTCAAGGCAAGTTCCTTTACCAGCTAAGCCACCTTGCTGGCCCTTATCAAGGATTTCAAAGCAACAAGATTAAAAAAGAAACAATATTATTTCATTGTATTTGTGAAATCTTTAATTCTTAGATATCATCTTTCAACATATGCAGAAGCATTTGTGTAGTCCTAAGAAATCGTGGTATCCTGCTTGTGTTTTATGGGCTCAGCACCCGATAGCGCTTTTTAGTGAAAAAGTTATGCATTTATAGTTCCTTCCTTAACTCTCATTTCTGTCTTTGACTTTGAAAACTAATAAGTTCCCGAGTTTCTGCGATGCTGTCTGATTTAAGAAGAAAGCACCTGCACTTGACATCAGTCCTGATCTCTGATTTGCCTAGGGGTGGTTTTATGCAAACCTCCTCTTCCTCCCCTGGCTCCTGCCTGCCAGTCAGGGGCAGCAGAGCAGTGGCAGTCCCGTTTGCTCACGGTGCTGCAAGGACCACAGAAGGTTAAAGGGCTTCCAGTGGACTGTCAAGAATGCTTTCCATATCCTGAGTGATCCTGCGGTTTAGCTTGGGATTCAGTACATAAAACCAGAGATGGTAACTGAACAGATCCTTAACATAACAACGGTGGTTGCTGTGTAGCCATCCACGTTACAGGAATGCAACGCAAAGGTGTCTAGCTGGGCTGGGGTGTGAGAGGCCCTGAATCTACCCTCAGCTCCGGGAAGAGAGAGTCCTGTAGTCCTGGTGAACATTCCTTAGGAAAACATTTGGGTTAATGTGATTTAAATTGGCCTATTCTGTATTTGCTCTTGGCAATTAATTTGAATTCTTTTTTGTTTGTTTGTTTTGTTTTGTTTTTTGAGACAGGGTTTCTCTGTATAGCCCTGACTGTCCTGGAACTCACTCTGTAGACCAGGCTGGCCTCAAACTCAGAAATCCACCTGCCTCTGCCTCCTAAGTGCTGGGATTAAAGGCGAGCACCACCACTGCCCAGCCTACTTTGAATTCTTTTTGTGCAGTTTTTCTTAAGAAGTAATCAAGGACATACAACCAAAACCAACCAAACACAACTGCAACAAACCAAATTGGATGAAAACAAACCAAAAATACAAACAAAAGTCTTTGTCTTCTAATGTGTCATGCAAACATAGAAGATGGTGATTATGGGTGACTGAGAGATGCAGGCAGCCCTTCCAAATAGATTTGTACCCCAACGTTCAGAATGCTCCCAGACATGTCATATTATAGGAAGACGATGTGTCCATTTTTGAGTGATAGATTTTCAGAATAATTTGAGACATTGGAGACTGGGCTCTTTTAGAACAGAATTTAATTTCCCTTTTCACAGATTAAAGCTTCTGATTCTTATAATTACAACCATTTAGTTTTAATGAGGCCATTAGGAGCCAAGTGTCTACGTCCTGTTTACTAAGTTCAAGGTAAGAAATTTTTAAGTGAAATTTTATTTTTGAAGAGTGCCAAATGGGGCTGGAGAGATGGCTCAGTGGTTAGGAGCACTGACTACTCTTCCGAAGGGTCCTAAGTTCAAATCCCAGCAACCACATGGTGGCTCACAACCATCTGTAATGAGATGGGATGCCCTCTTCTGGTGTGTCTGAAGACCGCTACAGTGTACTTACATATAATAAATAAATCATTGAAAAAACGAAGAGTGCCAAATGATTTTATTCCATTTATTTTACAATAATACAATATGCACATGTTTTATGCTCAGTGAAGTACGAATGGTAGTTGTTTACTTAGCAATATTTATTTATATATAATATCTATTTATGTACCTGCTTACCCAGGGAGTCTGGTTATATAGCCCAGGTTGGTCCTTAAACCTGTGATCTCTTCTGTTTTAGACTGCTGAATTCTGGGGTTACAGGCACCACCATCACACTCAGGGCTGGTGTCTTCCCTCCCTTCCTCCCTCTCTCTCTTCCTCCCTCCCTTCCTTCCTTCCCTCCTTCCCTCTCTCTCTCCAGAAATGTAAATATCGCACTGGAGAGAGAGCTCAGTGGCTAAGAACCCTGTCTGTTCCTATAGAGGACCTGGGTTCAATTCCCAGCACCGCACCAACATGTTCTTTCACCAATGTCCATTACTTGAGTTCTGGGTGATCTGGCCTAGCTAGCCTCTTTCTACCTCTGAGAGGGATGCATGCACATAGTGCATGCAAGCAAAACACCCCCATGCATAATATAAAGTTAAGGGCAGCCGAGATGGCTCAGTGGGTAAAGGCATTTGTTTCCAGGCCTGGTGGCTTGTGTTCAGTCCCCAAGGGCCTGCTCATAGTTGAGGGAGAGAATCAGCTTTCTTAAGTTGTTCTCTGACCTCTACAGGTACACACACACACACACACACACACACACACACACGCACGTACACAATGTAGTTTAAAATAAACAAACTGTAAAGGGAGAAGTGTAAATGTTTAAAGGCAGTTGAAGAGTTCTTTGTTCTTGTTACTCTGCCACCAAGAACCTGGCAAACTTACGTAGCGCTGATGGATCCTGCATCTCTTGCAGCAGGCATTGAACGGAAAGGATGTGGGCTCAGGCCCAGCTGCTCTATTGCTTCATTGTATCTTACTCTTCTGAGTATCCTGGATTCTCTTGGCACCCACTGATGAGAACGGCAGGCAGGCAGTGCTGGAAATTTACTTTCTGGTCCCTTCTGCAGATACTAACCTGACCAAGCAGAGGCCTTCCTTTAAGATCAGATTGGACCTAGCTGAACGTTTGTCATTTGATAATCTCAAGGCATTCAGTGGGAAACTGGAGGTTTCTCACGTATCTAGGTCGTACAGTTGAGTAGAGAAGCCAGCTCTAATTTTCCTAGCACCATGATTTCTGAATATGTTAGAGAAGGAAAAATAGACTCCATGTATAGATTAGCATAAAATACTATGTTGTTTAGAATTTGTCTGAAAAAAAAAAAAAAGCATAAGATTCCTACTACTCCACATCTGAGGCCGTACTGTATGCTGGTGTGGTATAGTGGCAGATGTATCTCACCTTTACAGCTTGGCCACAGACTCCAGGTAACTTACTAATGGTCCAAGAAGGAACTAGAGGGAAATCCAGGCCATGAACTCAGGCCACAGACTCCTCCTTTACTTGCAAATGGTTGAGAGCAAAGCAGTGACCTTAATTAAAAAGCAATGTGTATCCAGTCATTGACTGTAATTTCATCTTCGCTGTGGTGCACGGAGAGAACGCAGGCGCTGCCATTCAGCCACCCCACTACCAAGAGGAAGAGAAAACAGGCATCTTTTCCCTCTGGTTGGTAGATCATTCCTGAGAGCATGGTAGAGAGAGGGCGCCTCGAAGCACTGAGGAGAAGTTTTAGGAACACTGAATATGATATCACGTGCATCTCCCATCGGGAATTTTCAACAAAATTTGCACTAATGAAGGCAGGCCGTGGTACCACTAAAACATGAGCAGCCCTTAGGTTAGCGCATCTCATCCATAATATATATTTTGTAGTGTTTTTTTTTTTTCTTTCCAGAACTGGGACTTTAATAAGTGGTTAAAAAGAGAAATGGAATTGTTTCCTTGTTTGGGCTCACCCAGGGCCACATGCTTGCTAGGCAGGTGCTCAACCTCAGAGCCACATAGCAGCCTTCTGAAATGGGAGTTTCCTGGGGATGAACCCGTTCTCTCACTGTCCTAACTCTGAGGTAAGGAAACGTTAAAGGAAAGTCCTGTTTATAGCTTTCCATAGTCCTCGTTCAGACAAAACTAATTTAGAGAGAGTAATCAGTTCTTTAGGGATGCACACACACGAGTGTGTAATTAGCACACTGAGAAAGCTATAAGCCATGCTAGTCTGGGATGGAGTTTTCCCAAGTCGTGAAAGAACGTGATAAAATTCTAAACTTGGCCACCAAAATTATTTTTCTAGTCAGTGTATTCCAGGAAATTTTGATGTTCTTTAAGGCAAACCCATAAATGCTGTGGGTTTTTTTCTTTTTTTTCTTTTTGTTTTGTTTTGTTTTCTTTTGTTTTGAGACAGGGTTTCTCTGTGTAGCCCTGGCTGTCCTGGAACTCACTCTGCACACCAGGCTGGCCTCGAACTCAGAAATCTGCCTGCCTCTGCCTCACAGGTGCCGGGATTAAAGGTGTGCGCCCACCTGGTTTTTTTTTTTTTTTTTTTTTTTTTTTTGGTGGTTTTTTTCTTTTAAATAAAAAGCAGGAATATGAAAACTATTGAAACTGTGTGTGTGTGTGGTGGGGTGGGGTGGGTGTAGGTGTATGAGGAAGGACAGCCTTAGGTGTTGTTTCCAGGTGCTGTCTGATAGGTCATTTCTCCAGTTCAAGCTAGATTAGATTAGATTACATGCGGGTCTATTGGGATGCTGCTCTCCCATGAGTTCACTGGCCTGAAGGACCTAGGCTGGGGAAGTCACCATGGGGAGAGGGAAGTGGGGAGGGAGAAGAGAAAGAGAAAGAGTGCAGGCACAAGGCTTCAGAAAGAGAAGAAGAGAGGGAGAGAGAAGGAGAAAGGGGGAGAGGCCATAATGTTTGGGTTATATAGGGAAGAGCCTTTGGGGGGAAGGCAGCCATCAAGTTCAGAGCTGGGGACAGGGTGTGCTAAGGAAGGACTGAGAGATACTGGGAGAACCTGGAGGCCAGATCTGCTTTGATGTGTAAAATACGCACCTCAGTTCCTTGTCTCCGGGTCTGAAACCAAACACTGTCCACTTTGTTTTTTTGAGGCAGGATCTCCCACTGGCCTGGATCTTGCCGTGTAGGTTTGAGTTGGCTGGGTCGTGGGCTCCAGGGATCTGCATGTTCCTTGCCTCACCAGTGCTGAGAATACATAGAAGGTTACAGCCGTACCTGACTTTTTTTCTTAATGGAGTTCTGGGCACATTGCTGACTGGGCTATCACCCAAGCCCTAGTTTTAGGAAAGCAGCAGCCTCAGCCGCAGCAGCAGTCTACATTACAAGGTGACCAGCATCCCTGCTGCCTGGCTGCCGGTGTCACCTGATAATCATAACAACCCCTGCTTTTCTAGGCTGCCTATCAAGGAGGGACGTCACTCCTGGGAACTTGTGTTCATGGCTTACTGCATTGTGGCCACTTGCTTTTTACAAGTGGGAGTTTGTGCCTTCTGCTTTCTCTGAGCTCACAGGGAATGAGGGTGGAGAGGGGGACAGATTGTACGCTAGGAATTTGGGCAGAGACTCTAGGGAGTGTTAATGAGTTTTACGTTAGTTCATGAACACAAAGGCACTCTCAGCCAGGTGGAAACTCGCTTGTCCCTTTTCAGATTGTTTATGGGACCCTGTTTTTTTTTTTTTTTTTTTTTTTTTTTCCATAGTCTGGGGATCACAGTAAATGCTTTTGTGAAAGGATTGTTACTGGGATTTCTCTTGGGGACACCTAATCATTCAATATTATTGACAGTACCTCTTGGCAGCCACCAAGTTTTGACCACTGCAGAGGAATCAGTCTCTGAGAGCTGGTGACTCAGTGACTTATCCTCCTGTCAGTGACTAATGTGTACCAACAGTGAAGGCGGAACCGAAGTGGCCTTCGACTAATTTAGCCACAGTGATTTGTTTTAATATTATCCCAAATTATATTAATTGTGTTGCATTTCAAAGAATGAAATCTGAATACACTCTTGAGGATTTAATTCTCTGCATGGCCTGTCCATAACCCTACCACGAAACCTCGTTTACTGAGGTAGCTTCATTTGTCTTGTCTTCATTTGTCTGAACTAGGTTAGACACCACTCCTTAGTGGCAGAGTGCCCTCATAGAAGCCTGGAGTTGAGGGGCAAGGGGAAGAGGGGAAAGAGAAAGACACAGAGCAAAAGAATGTCAGGACACCTGACTCTTCTCCATTGCCTCTGAGGATTAGAGTGGGGTCTCTAATGCCTTTCGAGGCAAGCAAGTACTTTACTCACTGAGCTATCTCCCAGCCTCAGCAGTAGTCTTATTTAAATTTGATTACCTTTATAAAGATTCTAGCTCTAAACAATCTGAGAGCATTCTGTCCCAGTCTTCTCTTTCTCTTTGGTTGTGGAATATAATTGAGTTCCCAAGAGTTCTAGAACCCCCACCCTGCAGCTGTATGGAGGGTGGGGGCTCTGCAGAGAGAGAAAGGCACGTATTTGATAGAGACATTCTTGGTTTGTCACTTCCAGTATTTCCTGAAGGTCAGTTGAGGCCAGTTGTGTGCCAGATCTCGAAGTCTATGAGCTACCGTGTGACCTTCTAGTAAGCTTCCTTTGTCTAAACTTGTTGGATCTGATGCTGTTATTTTTAGCCAACAAATGCTGGAGAATCACATTGGGACAGATAGTATTGTTAATCCCGCCACTCACCAGAAAAACCAACTCTATCGTTTTTGGGTCAAATTTAAAGCAAGCATTAAATTAAATATTAAATACTGATGAAGAGATGGGACTCTGGTCAGGAGCATTCCCTGCAGCTTCCCAGCTAGAATGGTCTCGGGCCACGTGTTACAGCGGCTTATGAGGACAAACCTATAAGCCACCATACTTTGCCACGAGGCTTTGCTATTTCTGAAGAAGCACAGTTCCCAGCATTACAGGAAGTTACCTGGCTCCTTCCAGGTTGGTTTTCGGACATCACATTATGTCAGTTCTCCTGAAGTTTGATGTCATCCTTGGTTTAATGGCTTGCAGAAGAGAAGCCCACTGTAGTAACATCACAAGGAGATTCATGGAAGGGTGGGTGGAACCCTCACAAAATACCTTTTATACTACTGAAGTCCCTTCCTTTAGTTAGTTTCCATGGGCGACATAGATTAAGGACATTCAAAGAGAATGTGAGAGTGGGGTGCCCATGTTGACTCTCAGCTTTCTTTTGATGATAGCTGACGAAAGCTTCAGAAATGGCACTAGACACATTTGTTTATTCAATAGATGCCAGTACTTTTGTACTCAACTCAGTCTATTCATGCAGAGTCCGTTGGAGTTGCAGAGTGCTTGCCTAACATACGTGAAGCCCTGGGTTTGGTCCCCAGCACCACATCAACTGGGAGTGGTGGTGTAGCACTCTGGAGGTGCAGGCAGGAGGGTCAGAAGTTCAAGGGGAGGCTGATGAGATGGGTCAGTAGAGGAAGGCACTTAAGAGCCCAATGGGATAGAGTATAAGTAAATGGGCTTTCTGAAGAAAGAAAAACCAAAAATATTAAATATTAAAAACTTCAAGGTTATTGTTGACTTACTAGTATGAGACCCTGTCTCCAAACAATCAAAAAGTGACTGCAATGTATGTTTTATTTTATGATTGCAAGGTGCGGTGTAAGGGGCGCTTTTACATTGGCCTTAAGACAGGTTTCCTATGATGCTCAGGCAGGGCAGGGTGAATTTGCTGCTGCTACTGCCTCTAGGGATCCTAAGGGATGGCCAGCGGTCATCTGAAGCTTTGGGGCTTTGAGGGGGAGTGCCCCGCCCACTCATGCCTCCGTTGAATGTGGGTGAGAAATGGATGTGAATTTCAAACTTAACACAGCTTTGTTAACTTCCCAGGAACAGCTCTGCTGCTAATTGTGGTAAACAGCCTGGGATGTCTTTGTACTGTGGATTCTTTCAAGGTCTTTGGTGATCTTGCCAAGCGGGATCACCCTTTCATAACTGCAGGCATCCTACTGAATGAAACACTTAGCTCCTTTGCATAGTTTTAACTGTGTCGTGACAGCTTGGCACCCCATTTCTACCTCAAATCATATTTTGTTTGTTCACATAATCCTTTCAGCCTATTTTTAGATTTTTAGAAGTGCTTTTTATGTACTGGATGGAAAAGCCTTAATTTTAAAAATTACTCCACATGACCCTGGGGGCCTCCCATTGTACTTTAACAATAGTGGAGACGCTAGGTTGTTTGTTCTGACTGTCCAGTGCTGGTGGTGGTGGCACAGCTGGGAGAGCCTTAAGGGTGGCAGTTTAAGTCCTTCCTCATTACAGTTGCTGGCACAAAGAGCTCCAGGTTTATCCCACTGGCCAGACAGGCAGAAGAAGAATCCAGACAGACCTCCAGCCTTCTCCTTAAGCCTCCAAGGACTGCCTGTCCGTCCATTCAGTACCAGATTGCCTGATGACATTGAGCTCAGCCCCGAGGAAGTGCCTCTCAAGCTGAGTTGAGTTGTATGAGACTGGCAGAGGAAAAGGTGCTTCTCTTGGCTACTTTTCCTTTCCCATTTCTGGAGATAAGTTGCGCTGGCTGCCCTCTTTCCTTCTCCTCCTTAGACGTGAAGGGAAAGAGTAGTATTCAAAGGGAAGGGATCCAGCGACACCACCACGCTAACAGGAAAGAGGCTCTACTGGAGCCCCTCACCCTGTCCATCGTAGTTCTCTTCCCGGATCCAGGGGTATTCGTTTCCACAATGGCAGTTTTACGATGCAAACCGGAGCCTCAAAAATACTAACGGAAACCTTCAAGAATAAGTTTTTCATTGTACGCTGCTCAGTAGTGTGCCGCAACTCCGCACTACTTTCTGGTTTGAGCACAATGATCTGTAGCGTTAAGAGCTCCTGAGGTAACGCCTGTGCATGGCCATGGTTTACAAACACCGACACAGACTAGTCCACTTGGATCAAAGCATTCAAGGACAATGCACCAGGGTCACCTTGCTCCTCAGAAGAGGTAAGAAGGATTTTTTGTTTTTGTTTTTGTCCAGTGTGTTAGGAACGGCCGATTTGTTCTCGTCAGAAAGCACCACACTCTGGGACCAAACAGTTCCATGTAAGAGGTTTAATTAAGAGAAGGAGAGGGGGCAGTAGCTCGGAAAGAGAGAGGGGGAGAGAGAGCAAAAAAAGGGCGGAGAGAGGAGGGTTTCTCCTTTATATCTGCGTGATGACGTATGTACTGCCCAGGTGAAATTGGGTAGCCCTAGGAGTTCTTGGGAATGTGGGGGGGGGGGCATTGCCATGGTAACAGATCTGTGGTCCTGCCTATTTACAGGTGCAGGCACTCAGTGATGCTAACACAGTGTATATTTTATATACCTGCCAACCACTTAGTAGCCACTTTGGTTATCAGTTTAATTGTATATTGCTTGTGTTTAAACGAGTTTTATTTTACTTAAGAATAGCTCCAAAGAGCAAGAATATTGATGCTGATATACACTAATGAAGTTATAAAGAAATCCTCTCATATGAGGTGATAAAACACAATATTTTTAGAAAAGAGAGGAGGAGGAAAAAAGAGATCACCTTATATATAATCTTCACTGCAATATGTTGCTTTTTCTTTTTTTAGTATACTTTATAGTTACTCTTTTACCACTTTTGATCTATTACTGGGCATTGTTTATAAATTAAATTTTGCCATAGGTATATGGGGATTACATGGGCTCAGTACCTGCTCTGGTTTCAGGTTGCCGCCAGTCATCATGGAGGCTATCTACTGAGGTTGACGGTGACTACAGTATATAGATCCTATAACACACATGCAAAGATGGAGCCAGGAGCGATCAAGAGCTTTACCAGACACTGGGCCTCTCAACTCTCTGCTCTCTAATCAGCACCCCCCCCCCCAGTCCCTCAGCTCTGCCCTGTCTTTGTGCAGGACCATTTTGACTCTATTTGTCTGTATAGCCATGTTTTGTGAAAATTATAACACCCTCACAGGAGAAAGTTATTTTTATAATCTAACCCCATGTTTTCTATTATGTTGAAGTTAGTTGGTTCTTAAAACTTTTAGTATTTTTAAAATTCTAACTATTCCCCTTTTTTGTGACAATCCACTTTTAGGTTTTTTGTTTGTTTGCTTGTTTGTTTTTGTTTTTGACAAACGTGTGCACATAAAATGACTTAAATAATTGTCTAGCAAACAGCTAGTTTCCAACCACAGATAACTAAGTGACTGACTTACAAGCCCAGCAGCAGTCTCTGCCCTGTGTCCCACAAGGCACAATAATGTTGGTGTCGGCACAGTGGGCAACTTTTTACTTCGTGAAGTTAGAACTTTTTAAGTTTACCTCCCAAGGTCCAAGAAAAGTTGAATTGCTTAGGTCGGCCTTGGGTAGGGTGCACAGGGACTTAGCTCTGGTGCAAATAGCAGCCACCTAGTGGCAACTGTCTGTACCTGACCAGGGTCCTCCGATTTCTCCTTCTCTGAGAAAGGCCATCTGTGACTTACAGGGTTTGTCTGGCAGCTTGAGGACTCATTGTAACCTCTCTTTGTAGCCTTTTCTTTGTTAATGGGTGGGCTCAATGGCTGTACTTGTCCTAACCATTATGTGTCTATTGTCTTGATCTTCTGGGGAGAAGTGGTTTCTGCCCTGGCTGCTGTGCCTTAGGATTCTGAGCACTTGGCATTGGGCCCACACATCTGTAGCCTTAAGAGCTTCTGAGGTAACGCCTGTGCGTGGCCATGGTTTACAAACACCAACACAGACTAGTCCACTTGGATCAAAGCATTCAAGGAAAATGCACCAGGGCCTCTTTGCTCCTCAGAAGAGGTAAGAAGGATTTTTTTTTTTTTTTTTTTTTTTTTTTTTTGCTCAGAGCCTGGGAGATTGGGAAATCCAGGGAGCTGGCATCTGAGTTGGCCATGGAAAGTGAAGCTGTCAGGGATTTGGCTCTCTTTAGCTCCATGCACCCAAATGCTTTCATGGTCTTACAGCTAGCTCTGGACTAGCTAGCTGTGACTGGAAATCTGACTGTTCCATGCCTTGAAAGACCAAACAAACTGGCAATTTAGAGCGGTCTCTTTGTCACCTCTCCCTTGCAGCACCCACTTTCTTCACCCTACCCTCAATAATAAATGTGATCAAATAGTCCCTCTCATCCTTAGGAGCTCAGGATCAGCATACCCAAGAGTGGGAAGCTCTACCCACCCCCCAACACACACACACACACACACACACACACACACACACACCCTTGACCGCAGGAGGCCAGCTGACCCAACCAGGTAAACAAAACTTATTTGCATAGGAAGAGATTTCTCTTTTTGCTGACAGCTGAGGAGTTTCCCTATTAGGGACAATTGACAAATGGAAGCCTTAGCCGTTTACTAATTCATAACTCTATCCCCCTCCTTCCTTTGTGTTGCTAAACACTATAATCTGTGACCTGAAAGGAAGAACACTACCAACGAGTAAATATTTAAAAGGCCCCTTGAAGTATAAGGTGTGTGAATTGTGCCTGGGGGAGCCCGTCTGCTGGAGGAAAAGGCGTGCCTCCAGTCTCTTCTGCTAAAGAAAGTGAGGTGGTTGTTTTACAATAGGTTGAAAGGCAATGCTTTTAAAGTGCTAAGGGTTGGAATTTAGTGTGTGAGTATTCAGAGTGACTGAGTTCGCCCTGTTGTGAATGAATGAACTATGTACTGGGAACCCCCGAGGGGAAGTGGAAGCATGACTCATGTGCTTGAACTGGGGTATGAAGGGGCGTGTGTGTGTGTGTGTGTGTGTGTGTGTGTGTGTGTTAACTTCAGAGCCAGACCTGAAGCCTGGTTGGAAGAAAGAGCTTGGATGGTAGGAAGGAGAGGGCTCCTGGGCGCACAGCACTACTGACCACATCTGAGGACAGTGGCCCAGTCAGTCTCTTCCGTGCCTAGTATCAGGCATGCATCACCTGACTGGAGGAATTGCAGCACCCTCAAGACTCCCCCAGCCTGGATGGCATTCACTCGTGTAGAAGTTGGTGTCTTTGTTCTGAAGGCTTCCAGGTGAGATTTATCTAGACGTCTGGTACGTGACATTTTTAGTTTTACAGTTTGAACCAAGCTGCTTCAATCAAGGGATTTGACTACAGAAACCCATAAAGAAGACAAGGAAGCGGTGCACGTCCATCATGGGCAACTGGGGGGGGGGGTGGCTTTGGCTATGGCTCTTGCTGTGCAGCATGTGTAATTTTCTTTCTCTCAGGGTAGAGAGACAGGTATTTTAAAATGTTAGCACTGGGCCTACTTCTAAATTACCCATGTCATTATTTAAAAGGGGGTCATGTGGTTTAGTTTTGAGACTGTGTCTTATGTGTCATGGGCTACGTCCAGCTTGTCAAGTCGTCTCTGGTAGTCTCTGGTCTGTGTCTGCCTGCAAACTGTTGGGATTACAGGCATGTTCCACCATGCCCAGTTTTTGGTCCTGTTTAACGGGGTACTGGGGATTGAACCCAGGGACTTGTGTATGCTGCACAGAATTCTACCAGCCGCGTTATGTCCCCAACTTACTTTGCTTTATGTTTGAACAGAGGGTTTTACTGTTTTCTTAAAGATTATAGACAAATTTGTTTTAATTTCTCATGATAATAATCATGCCTCCAAATGCCTCCAAATCTGGTTATGAGACTAAACAATTAAATGTTACTTCTTGGTCTTAGGGTCACGTTCAGTTTTTGGTATTTGAAGGTTTGTGTGCTTCTGTCTCTCTATCCATTCACCTTGACCCAACAGCGTGGTATTAACTACCAGTGCTTTTACTCCTTGGAGATCTGGTACTAATAGTCTGTTACCTGTCCTTTGGTTGATTATGATCTACAAGTTCTCAAAAAGATGCATCTAAAAATGGCAGTGATTTTTCTGGGTAGGGAATGCCTCTTAAGAGTCTGGTGTATTCTCCAGATCCATCCATTTCCCTAAGAATTTCATAAATTCATTGTTTTTAATAGCTGAGTAGTACTCCATCGTGTAGATGTACCACAGTTTCTGTATCCATTCCTCTGTTGAGGGACATCTGGGTTGTTTCCAGTTTCTGACTATTATAAATAAGGCTGCTATGAACATGGTGGAGCATGTGTCCTTATTACATGATGGCGCATCTTCTGGGTATGTGCCCAGGAGTGGTATGGCTGGGTCCTCTGGTAGAACTATGTCCAATTTCCGGAGGAACCGCCACACTGATTTCCAGAGTGGCTGTACCAGTTTGCAATCCCACCAGCAGTGAAGTAGTGTTCCTCTTTCTCCACAACCTCTCCAGCATCTGCTGTCACCTGAGTCTTTTATCCTAGCCAATCTGACTGGTGTGAGGTGGAATCTCAGAGTTGTTTTGATTTGCATTTCCCTGATGACTAAGGATGTTGAACATTTCTTTAGGTGTTTCTCAGCCATTTGGTGTTTGTTAGTAGAGAATTCTTTGTTTAGCTCTATACCCCATTTTTTAATAGGGTTGTTTGGTTCTCTGGAGACTGACTTCCTGAGTTCTTTGTATACATTGGATATTAGCCCTCCATCAGATATAGGGTTGGTAAAGATCTTTTCCCAATTTGTTGGTTGCCGTTTTGTCCTATTGACAGTGTCTTTTGCCTTACAGAAGCTTTGCAACTTTATGAGGTCCCATTTGTCAATTCTTGATCTTAGAGCAGGAGCTATTGGGGTTCTCTTCAGGAAATTTTCCCCTGTGCCTATTTGCTCGAGGTTCTTCCCCACTTTATTTTCTATTAGTTTCAATGTATCTGGTT